>PVJS01013471.1:0-42022 GCA_004027185.1 Glis glis | reverse complement strand
TTTTTTTTTTTTTTGTGGTACCAGGGATTGAACCCAGGGGCGTTCTACCTCCAAGCTATACCCCCAGCCCTATTTTTTATCCTTTATTTTGAAACAGGGTCTCATGAAGTTGCAGAGGGCCTCACTAAGTAGCTGAGGCTGGCCGCAAACTCGGATCCTCCTGTCTCAGCCTCCCAAGTACTGGGATTACAAGTGTGCGCCACCATGCCTGGCGCCTTATTCTTTATTTTGAAACAGGGTCTCACTAAGTTGCAGAGGGCCTCACACTAAGTAGCTGAGGCTGGCCACAAACCCAGATCCTCCAGCCTCAGTCTCCCCAAGTACTGGGATTACAAGCATGTGCCACCATGCCTGGCTTGTTTGCTTAGTTTTTAATAGAGGTTTTCTAAGAAATCTATTTGCAGCAAAACATGATTTGGAGCAGGTCCTCTTTTTCTCTGCCATTGCTGGATCATGAGAGGAAACTTCCATATAAAACCAAACATGGAACATGTCCAAGACATTATTATCCTTTGGCATTTCTACTACTTTTATCAGCTAGTAGCTATATAAATTTCTCAGACCTCATTTTTGTGTGTGTGGGGGAAGACACTTCCCCATTCTCTACTGCAGCTAGCCAGTAGCTGCAATAGCAACAGTAGTAGTAACAGCAGAAGTAAAATAGAAAGTTGCCCTCCTTTTGCTGATTGAGAGGACTTCTTAAATGAAAGCTAGAAAATCTTGGAAGAAAATGATTTTCTTGTTTCCTTATTCTTCATATCCCAGGAGTGTGGAGTAATCCAAATGAAATATTTTTGGCTAACCACAACTGCAGATTGAGCCAAACCAACTGTGACCAGAGCTAGATCTGCTTTTCCACTCGTTTAATTATGCAGATGACAGAGGCATAAGTAGAAGGCTCGCCTTAATTTAAAAATTGTGGTGAGAACATTCGCGACCTACTGTCTTAGTAGGTTCACATATACTGTACATTACTGTTAACTGTAGGCATGATGCTTTGCAACAGATCTCCAGCACTTATTCATCCTTTATAATTGAAACTTTGGATCCTTCAAACCAACATCTCCTCCCACCCAGCCCCTGGCAACCACCATTATACTCTGCTTCTGTGAGTTTAGCTTTTTAAGATTCCACAAGCGAGCTTGTGCAGTATTTGTCTTTCTGTGCCTGGATTATTTCACTCAGCATAACGTCCTCTAGATTCATCCCTGTTGCTACAAATGACAAATTTCCTTCTTTTTAAAGGATGAATAGTATTCTAGTGTGTGTGTGTGTGTGTGTGTGTGTGTGTGTGTGTCTGTGCACACATCTATGTGTGTATGACACATTTTTTTTATCTATTCATCTGTTGATGGAAGCATGTTGATCCCATATCTTGGCTACTGTCAATAATACTACAGGCAGTGCAAATTTTTCTTCAATATCTATTTCATTTACTTTGTGCATGTGTGTCGTACTGGGGATTGAACCTAGTGGTGTTCTACTTCCAAACTACACATCCAGCCATTTTTTAAATTTTTTGTTTTGAAACAGAGTCTCGCTAGGTTACTGAGAGTCTCGATATGTCGCTGAGGCTGTCCTCGAACCTGTGATCCTCCTGTGTCAGCCTCCTCCCAAGTACTGGGATTATAGGTGTGTGCCACCATGCCTAGCAATTTCATTTACTTTGGATGTATACCAAGAAGCGCACTTGCTGGATCATATGATGGCTTTATTTTTATTTTTTTAAGGAACCCCCATACTGTTTTACATAATGGCTAATAATTTATATTCCCACAGCAGTGTATAAGAGTTCTTTTTTAGCCAGGAGTGGTGGCACATGCCTGTAATCCCAGTGATCCAGGAGGCTGAGGCAGGAGGATCACAAATTCGAAGCCAACCTGGGCAACTTAGCGAGACCTATGTCAAAATTCAGTTTAAGAAGGGATTGGGGATGCAACTCTGTGGCAGAGCGCTGGCAGAGTATGCTTGAGGTCCTTAGTTCAATCCCTAGGACTGCCAAAACAGAACCCCAGAAAAAAAGAGTGCCCTTTTATCTGCATCCTTGCCAACACTTGTTATCTTTCTGCCTTTTTGATAACAGCCATTCTAACAGGTATGAGATGATATTTCACCTCACATTTTAATTTGCATTTCCCTAAATTGTGATGTTCAGCATTTTTTCATAACCTCTTGGCCATTTGGATATCTTCTTTTGAGAAAATTCTATTCAGGTCCTTCCTTTATGCTGGCCTTGTAAAATGAGTTTTCAAGTGTTCCCTCTTCTTTGGTTTTTCGGAAAAGTCTGAGAAGGACTGGCATTACTTTTTGTGTGTGTGTGTGTGTGTGTGTGGTACTGGGGATTGAACCCAGGGGCATTCTACCTCCGAGCTACACCCCCAGCCCTATTTTTTATTCTTTATTTTGAAACAGGATCTCACTAAGTTGCGGAGGGCCTCACTAAGTAGCTGAGGCTAGTCGCAAACCCGGATCCTCCTCTCTCAGCCTCCCAAGTACTGGGATTACAAGCGTGCACCACCACGCCCGGCTCTGGCATTAATTTTTCTTTAAATGTCACATGGAATTCACCATCAGATCTTGGGTTTTGTTGTTGTTTTGGGGAAGTTTTTAATTACTGATTCAATCTCCTTATTCTTTTCTGGACTGCTCAGATATTATGTTTCTTCATAATTCAGTCTTGAGAGTACATGTTTCTATGAATTAATCCAATTTGTTGGTGTACCATTATTCATAGCAGTCTTTTATGATCCATTGTTGCTTCTGTGGTATTAGTTGTAATGTCTCCTCTTTCATTTGCAATCTTATTTATTTTAGATTTCTCTTTTTTCTTAGTAGTCTAGCTAAAGGTTTGCTGATTTTTTTCTTTTCAAAAAGCCGTCTCAATTTCGTTGATCTTTTTTGTTGTTTTTCTATCCTCTTGCTATTTCTGAGCTAATCTTTGTTATTTACTTTTTCTTTTGACTTTGAGTTTATTTTGTTCTTTTTCTAGATCCTTGAGGTGTAAAGTTGAGTTGTTTGATATCTTTCTCTTTTCTTAATGCAGACAGTTATTGCTGTAAATTTCTCTCTTAGAACTGCTTTTGCTATATGCTGTAAGTTTTGGAACGTTGTATTTCCATTTTCATTTGTATCAACATTTAAAAAGGTTTTTCCTTTTGATTTCTTCTTTGACCCCTTGGCCACTCATGGGTGAGTTATTTAATTCCCACACACTTGTGAATTTTCCAATTTTCTGTGTTTTATTGACTTCTAGTTTCATACTACTTTGGCTGGAAAAGATACTGGTATGATTTAAGTCTTCTTGAATTTGCCTTCTGACTTTTTGTAGTTCCTTTGTTCCATTCTCTCTCTTGCTTTGTCCTTTGTGATTTGGTGATTTATCTACCATAGATTTTTTTCTTTGTAGTTACCATGAGGCTTACATAAAACATCTTATATCTGTTTATTTTAAGCTGATAACAATTTTGTTTGCATATAAAAACTTTACTTCTCCCCCATATTTTGTTTTTGATATAAAAATTCATTTAGATCTTTTAGATCATAAGTCCATTAACAAATTGTTGTAGCTATAGTTTTTTAATATTTTTGTCTTTTAACTTCTATGCTAGAGTTAGCAGACTCTAATCTTTAAGTCTACTAGCCTTTAAGACAGGCCATTAAGGGGCTGGCCTTGTATTGGAGGGGGCCTGGAGGCTGGGTCTGTGGGTGCCAGCCGGGTGCTGATCTTCACTTTGTTGGGCCTGGTGCTGGGATCCGCAGCAAAGCTGGGTGTTCACTTAATTCTCTTTCCCCTGTGGGGAGGTTGTTTCTCCCCTCTGTGCTGCCGGAGCTTGGGGCAGGGTGATGCTGGTCAGTAAAATTGAGTTCCTTTTCTCTTCAGTGAGTCTGTTCTTATTTCTGTGCTACACACAGATGCTATAGTCTCTCACCTGAATCCCTTAGTTCTTGTGAAGGTATTTTCATGCATGGATAGTTGTTAAGTTGATGTTTTTGTGAGGGGACAAGTGCTGAAAAGTCCCATTCTGCCATCTTGCTGACTTCCCTCCTGCTTATGTCTTTATATTTCACAATAATCCCGACTTTATCAATGTATGACACATTATGTATGTATGTGTATATTCATTCTATCTGTGAACTGATTTTTTTCATCCAAATAATATATTATGAAGTTCCTTCTATAATAAAATATTCTACTTAAGATATTTTTTTTATGTGTGTGGTATTGGGGATTGAACCCAGGGGCATTCTACCTCCGAGCTACACCCCCAGCCCAATTTTATTTTTTATTTTGAAACAGGGTCTCACTAGGTTGATGAGAGTCTCACTACTTGCTGATGCTGTCCTCGAACCTGCAATTCTCTGGTCTCAGCCTCCCAAGTATGAAGATTACAGGCGTGCGCCACTGCGCCTGGCTGTTAAAATATCTTAAATGACTATATAACATTCCATTGTTGGAAGTACTAAACTTTAGTTCATTGATTTAGTTGTTTGTTTTTGTACATTTATTCTTTCATTATTATAAAAAGTCTTCCAGGGACTCTTATATCTTTGGGCATATCCTCGATTACTTCCTTAGGATCTGGTTCTAGATGTGGAATAGAGGTTAATGGCTCCGCAGAACGTTACTATTCCTCATCACTATCACCTTGAGATGACAAAGTAAATGACGTTCCTGTCTGCTACATTTTAAAGCCTCACTGAATACTCTGGTTGCTGATGAAGAAAAGCCAGGCAGTGGCTTCCCTTGCTGGGGTCCGAAATTCCTTACCAGTGCTTCTTGTTTTATCATCCAAACAGAGCTGTGACTCATCAGCAAAGTAGAGATTAGTCTCTAGCTCATGAAGAAGATTTAGAAGCTGTACCCAGACAGACTTTATACGTCTACAAATGTAACACAAATAACATTTGGGCTTCATGACACTTTGCCTATGAAATGGGTATTATTCGCACTCAGGATTAGAGAGAAAACCCATACTGATTCTTTTTTTTTTTTTTTTGCGGTACCGGGGATTGAACCCAGGGGCATTCTACCTCCGCACGACACCCCTGGCCCTATTTTTTATACTTTATTTTGAAGTTGCGGAGGGCCTCACTAGGTAGAGAGAGAGAGAGAGCGAGCTGAGGCTGGCCGCGAACCCGGATCCTCCGGTCTCCGCCTCCCAAAGTACTGGGATTACAAGTGTGCACCACCATGCCCGGCCCATACTGATTCTTCAACAATGATGGCAGCCAATAATCCTTAAACAGTTTCACTTTTGGAATGATATGTAACCATGAAAAGAGGACTTTGGAGGTTGAAATTTAGTTAGCCTTTCCCCATATGCATGAATCTTTTTTTTATATTTCTTCACTTGCTAGTTTATAAATCGATCACATCAATCCTGGTGTTGTGATAGATAAGTAAAATTACAATAAATTATGGTTGAAATTTTGCAAAATAACAAACCTTTCTGAATAGCATTTACATGTCAATTGTTTCTTTTTTAGATTTGGATCCTACAAAGAAGGACACAATCATGAAAACAATCATCATTTTCATATGAATACTCCCAAATACTTTTTATGAACTATTTAAAGCAAGGAGTCATTGACTGGGCAAATCTAAGGAACAAACTATATAAGATAAAGAGAAGAGTTTAATGAAAGTGGGAAGACACATGAAGAAGCTCAGTTTTTCAAAAGCATGGTATTAGGCAATGAGAAATTCCATCAACTTGTAAACTGTGTTATTTAATAAAAGCATTTCTTCAAATCATTTTAATGTAATCATCTTAAAATTTTGATAAAAATAGAAGTAATAATGTAAGAAATTCTTATTATTTGAAGTAAAATAATTTAAAAGTGACAAACCTCCTCTTCTTTCTCCTTCTCCCCCCACCCCCTTCTTCTTTTTGGTACTAGGGATTGAACCTAGGGGCATTCTACCTCCGAGCTATACTCTCAGCCCTATTTTATTTCTTTTTTTTTTTTTTTTGCGGTACTGGGGATTGAACACAGGGGCGTTCTACCTCTGCGCTACGCCCCCGGCCCTATTTTTTATACTTTATTTTGAAACTGGGTCTCACAAAGTTGCGGAGGGCCTCATTAGGTAGAGAGAGAGAAAGAGAGACAGGGAGAGAGAGAGAGAGCTGAGGCTGGCCGCGAACCCGGATCCTCCGGTCTCTGCCTCCCAAAGTACTGGGATTACAAGTGTGCGCCACCACGCCCGGCTTATTTCTTATTTTGAAACAGGGTCTTGCTAAGTTGCTGACGCTGGCCTTGAACCTGTGATCCTCCTGTCTCAGCCTCCCAGTACTGGGATTACAAACATGTACCATCACATCCAGTTTGGCTTACCTTCTTAATGCTTAAAAATGGGAAAATGACTTACTGATTAATTGGAAGGACTACTTAAAATACCAAGCAGTGGCCAGGCATGGTAAAGCACTCCTATAATCCCAATACTTGGGAGGCTGAGACAGGAGGATTGCAGGTTCAAGGCCAGCCTCAGCAATTTAGCAAGACCCGCAGCAACTTAGTGAGACCCTGTCTCAAAATAAAAAATAAAGAGGCCTAGGGGTGTAGCTTGGAGGTAGAATGGCCCTGAGTTCAATCCCTAGTACCAAAACAAAAATAAAAAACAAAACAAAAACCAGGCAGTCTTAAATTCTTCTTGGGACAAAGGAGGGAAAAGGCATTTTACAGACTAAGTGTAATTGTTAGAAGAATAATGTGTGCGTGTGACTATTACTGACCAGCCTCCACAATGTCCCGCCAGCATCCTTCAGAGCTGTGATGGAACCATCTGTCCTTCTCCCAGGTTTATGCCACTCCATGGCTGGACATGACACAGTGTTGATGTCTCCAACCAGTCAGGTCACCAGGCTCTTGGGGAGCACGCTTTAATACACAGCAGGCTCCCACAGAGTGAATTTTCTTTTTTTAGAACAAAACAGGTAGGTAATGGGGAGGAGTAATTCATCCCAATAACCCTATTTCCAGGGGCATTTGTGATTTGAATGCTGGCCATAGAGAAACACAAGGTCTTAGAACTGCAAAGGACCCTGAATTTGTTTTATCTTTGGGGACAGAGATAAAAATTAGAAGAGAATTTCCAAAGGTTTCATGTTACCCTTTAAGGGATCGCCTTGGATCTATTTAACAAAAGTATATCAAGCATACCACTATATGCAAAATGCTGTGTCTCTGTGGCAGCTTTTAAAATGTGTCTACAAATGAGCAGAGCATAGTGGGACATGCCTGTAATCCCAGGACTTGGGAGACAGGGGGAGGGCAGGTTCAAGGCCAGCTCAGCAACTTAATGAGACCCTTGTTTCAAAAATAAAAAAGGGCTGGGAGTATAGCTCAAAGACAGAAAGCCCCTAGGTTCAATCTCTGGTACCAAATGGGAGGAAAAAGGCCCACAAATGACTTGGCACTTCTTTCCAAAGGTGGAGCCTAATTTACCTCTTGTTGAGTGTAGAACAGACTTAGAAACTCACTTCTAATGAAAAGAATAAAATGAAAGAGATGGTGTGGGACTCAGCCTGGGTTCTGTCCTCGTCTCACTTCTTGGAGAAGCCAGCTGGCCTAAGGTGAGCAGCCCTATGGAGAGGTGGTGAGGCGCTGCTTCTCCAGCCCCATCACATCGTGGATGATCAGCCCCAGCTGGTATCTTTTTTGTTGTTGTTAGTGAAAATCCATATATTTAGAATTAGCCAGCTGCACTCTGCGTAGATGATCCCAATTTTGTTGGCAACACCAAAGCCTCATCATCAGGAGCCAGTGGAACACACGCCTTCTTTTCTCCATCAGGCCTGATCAGGGTGTCGACCTTGACCACATCAGTGTCACAGCGCTTGTTCACAGCCTGTTTGGTCTGGTGCTTGTTGGCCTTGACGTCCACAATAAGCACAGGTGTGTTGTTGTCTCTTCATGGCTGACTCAGCGGTCGGGGGGACTCTGATGATGGCACAGCGGTCAAACTTGTTTCTCCCCAGGGGTGCTCTTCCAAGGGTATTGGGGCTGCCTCTGGAGCGGCCATGTCTTGGGCCACTGGAAGGTGGGTGACCTGCGAACCTCTTCTTTTTGTGCCTGTGGACACCTTTCAACACTGCCTTCTTGGCCTTCAAAGCCTTTGCTTTGGCTTTAGCTTTGGGAGGGGCAAGAGCTTCCTTCCTCGCTTTCGGCAACAATTTGGTGAAAAGTCCCAGCTGATATCTTGATTGCAATTTCATGGAACACCCTGAGCCCCAACCATCTGGCTATCTAGTGACTATCTAGCCTAGCCATTCTCACATCTTAACAGATATCAAGTATTTGGAGTCATTTGTTAAGCATTAATAGATAAGTAACTACTCATGTTTAAGAAACTTTGAGAACCTAGCAACAACCATAAATTACCTGGTATTTGTTATATCCATTGTGCAGTGCCAAACACTGGGTCATGGTGGGAGGTATCACTTAACTGAAAAAAACATTTCTCTAAACAAGTGTAGGAGATCAAAGTCACAAAGACAGCTTGAATATTCAGTAACTATTGATCATTGACCTGTTGAGTTAGGTGCTTTGCCAATATTGTCTCCTGACAATAATACTGCAAGGTTAAGTAATCCAGATACCAACTGGGCTCTCTGTACCTTTCAACTCTGGATAAGATAGCCATAATCCCCATTCCACTCCCTCTGCAATACTGCATCCTCCCCAAGACCCCTGTGACTCTTGGGAGGTGAAGGAGGCAAGACTCATGTTCTCTCACTGATCATCCACTGTCATACTTCAGTTCATATGCGGTCTCATTGTTGCATGTTTGACACCTAAATTATGTCACCATGCAAGGTAAGAACAACAACAGAATGCATTTAATGCACGTAGTCAGTATTTTCCAAAGTTCTGGGGAAGCAGATCTACACAAAGGCAGCAAGCGCTGCCTCTGTTTAATAATGTCAATTGTTTCTTTTTTTAGATTGGGATCTTACAAAGAAGGACACAATCATGAAAACAATCATCATTTTCATATGAATACTCCCAAATATTTTTTATGAACTATCTAAAATAAGAAGTCATTGACTGGGCAAATCTAAGGAACAAAGTATGTAAGATAAAAAGAAGAGCAATGGCAAGCAAACAGAACTCAGCTCTTTCCTTGACTTCCTCAAAACAAAGTACAACAAAACACTGTGTGGTTTGGTAAGTCACATCTTTTACTAAAGGCTTGGAAAGATAGAGAAGGGTTTACATTATAGGAACTCAACAGATTTTCAAGTAGAATAATTAGTCCCTTGTTTTACAAACCTTTCGTTTCTTCCATATCACATAGTGGTTTCCCACACCTTCTCCAAATTCTGTTAATTTCTAATGCAAATCAGATTAATTATCTCTTTTTCTTTGTCTCCTATTTACTCATCAGGCTCTTAGGACCTCACCTTCTATCTCAGATGTCTCATTCAAATGGGAGATTTCAGTATATCTCTCAGTAAATGATAAAAACAAGCAAAAAGTTTGAACCACACAATTAAAATTAACCTGAGTACACACATAGAACCGTGCCTCCAAGTAAATTCAAATTACTCATCCAAGTGCATGAAGAACACGTACCCAAACTGACCTAAACCAAGACTCAACAAATATCAAGATTCTGAATTAATGCAGATTATATTTTCTGGTGACAATGAAACTAAGCTAAAAACAAATAACAAAAAGATAATTGGAAATCCCTAAGTATTAGAAACAGAACAATAAACTTCTAAGTAACCCATGAGTAAAAGAAGAGATCATAATGGAAAATATTTTGAACTAAATGGTAATGAAAATATGGTACATCAAAAGTTGGGGGATGCAGTTTTGTGTTTTGAGGAAAATGTGTAGCCTTAAACACAGAGAGTGGACAAGAAGAAAGGCTGAAAGTTAGGTTCCTAAGGACCCATCAGGAGAAGCTTGAAAGGGAACAGAAAATTAAACACAAAAGAGAGTGCAATAAGGGAAATAAAGATAAGAGCTGAACTTAATGAAATGGAAAACACAATTACAGTGGATAAAAATCAGCAAAACCCAAAGTTGGTAAGCTAATAAAATTGAAAACTCTTTGGTAGGACTGATCAAAAAAAGACAGAAAGCAAGAAGGCAAACATGACCAACATCAGGAATAAAAAAGTAGAGACAACTACAGATCTTATAAACATTACAAAGAAAATAAGGGAATTTATGAACAATCTCATAACAACTAATTTGCCTAAAAAATATAACTTACCACAACAGATGCAAGAAGAAAAAGGAAACCTAGGAATAGACTTCATAGTTAAACAAGCAAACAAAACAACACTTAGGAACCATGCCATCAAGGTCAGAGGCAAGAACACCTAACACGACTCCCAGTCTCCTCTCGTGTTTCCCACTCACCCCTGTGCTCTGGCATGTCTTCGTTCTCCCTACTTTCCACCCACCTTCCTTTTTCCACAGCCTACCTTGCAGACTTTATGCTCCAGCATCGGCCCAAAGACAACAGCCTTACAGAAACTGCCTGACCCACTCCCACAGTTGTGCAAGGTCAAGTCTCTGTATAAGCCCTCCTATATATCCTAGCAGTTCTGGTTCTCTGATTAAATCCTGACTGATACAACTTTTCACAGTGAGAACTCCAGGCCCAGATGGCTTACCAGTGAGTCTTACAAACTGAGGAAGAAACACCAACCTTAGACTCTTTTCCAGAGAACAGAAAATGCAGACTATTTCTCAACTCATATGAACTCAGCATAACTTTGGTATCTGTGGTGGTTAAATTACTGTGTCAACTTGACTAGCTCATCGGGTGCCCAGATATGCGGTTAACCATTTCCCTGGGTGTGTCTGTGAGGGTGTTCCTGGATAAGATTAATATATGAGTGGGTAGACTGAGTGTAAGGCAGATTGCCCTCCCCAGTGTGGGTGGGCCTCACCCAATCCATTGGAAGCCTGAATGGAACCGAAGGCAGGGTCAGGGGAATTCACTCTACCTGACTATCTTTGAGGTGTGAAGTTGGTCTTTTTCTGTCTTGCAATTTGGACTTGAAGTGGAACTTATGCCCTTGGCTTTCCTGGTTCTCAGGCCTTCAGGCTTAGACTGGAATAATGTCATTAATGGGTTCTCTTAGGTCTCCATTTTGCTGACTGCAGATCATGGGACTTCTCAGCTCCATAACCATGTGAGCCAATTTCTTATAATAAAAACCTCTCTCTCTCTCTACACACACACACACACACACACACACACACACACACACAGGCACACATACAGGCACACATACACACACATGATTCTGCTTCTCTAGAGATCACAGACTAATGCAATATCTAACTGAAAAGAATGTTAAAATAAGGTAAAATTTATGGGCCAGTCTCTAATTCGAATCCTAAGCAAAATATTAGCAAACCAAATCCAGCATTGCATACAAAGATAGTAGTGGATGACCAATTTAGGTTTATTCCAGGAATGCAAAGTTGGTTTAACGCTTGAAAACCCACCAATGTAATTTTCCACATCAACAAAATATGTAAAAATAAATGTAAAAAGCACTCGATAAATTGTAATACCTATTCACTATTTTAAAGCCCCAAACCTCTTAGCATGCTAAGAATAGAAGAAATGATCTTAATCTAGTAAAGTGTAAAGAGGGTCCCTGGTTTACAATGGGGTATATCCTGATAAACCCATCATACAAGTTGCAAATGTAATAAATATACCTAACCTATCAAATGAACATCATAGCTTAGCCTGTCCTACCTTAAATGTGCTCAAAACACATTAGTCTACACTTGGGCAAAAACATCTAACACAAAGCCTTTTTATCATAAAGTGTTGAATATCTCATGTACAAACACAGGTGGGCATTTTGTAGAAATAATGGCAGGTGAAAACACAAACACAATACTACAAAACACTACACTGTGTATGTACACTGTAGGGGAGCAGTTACTTCCCCTTGTGATATTGTGGCTGAACAGGAGCTGTGGTTTACTGGGGCTTCCCAGCATCTCAAGAGAGGATTGTACCACATATCTGGTACAAAATAAAAGAAAAAAACAAAAAGAAAAGTTCAAAATCTAAAATTTGATATCTGCTTTCTATCAAATGCATATTGTTTTTGCACCTGCAGAGAGTTGAAACATTGTAAGTCAGACCATCATAAGTTGGGAATCATCTGTATGCACATATGCACAAAATCTTTTGGTGAACATGATCGTCATGAATTTTATTGAGTGCTTTCTTCTTGCAGTCGTGCAGGAGCCATGGATGCTTACTATGACCACCTGTGTTTGATATTGTATTAGAGACCCAAGCTAGTGCAATAAGGCCAGAAGAAATGAAATTGTCCTTATTTTCAGACAACATGATTGTTTATACAGAACAATGCTGACATCACTTGCGGGGCTTGTTAAACCTGAGGAGTCTTGGGGTTTGTCCCAGGTCTGCTCAATCAGAATTTGCATTTTAACAAGATCAGCAGGTGATGTGTAAGTATATTAAAGTGTGAGGCCCTGATCTTTGTGACCCCAAAGATCTCAAGCCCTGAACTGCAATAAAGATGGTTCTGGATAGCTCGTGGCTGCAGATGCCTGGCAAAAACAAAACAAACAAACAAACAAAAAAACCAAAATAACTAAGATGCTGTCCTCATCATGTATGTATACATAAACACATTTTAGTAAGCCCTGGACACCCTCATACAGTAGTGTGTCTTGTGCACATCAAAGTATACACCTTTAGCTAGTTTTAACAGAGCACACGGAGTGCCAGTCACAAAATCCTCTTAACTCAGTGTTCATTATTCCAGCACCCCTGACCATCCTGGCCTCATGGATGCTTCTTGTTGTGGAATCCTGAGTTAAATAAAGGCCCTGGTGTTTGGGGCGGGGTTAGGGTGTGGCTGACCAGTTTCTCTGCTTGCTAGCCCTTCTGAGCAGACCCACTAGCTGCCTTGGAGAGGAGAGAAGGCCTGAGGTAAGTTGTGGGGCCTACGGGTGCCACCTGAGGAACTGATGGGGACTGCCCTGGAGACTATGATAATGTGATTGAGTTTGAAATGATTAGTAAACTGATGTGATCTGTGAACTCAGTAAAACACAATATGTTCTTAGCTGTCCTTTTTAAGGTTTCTAAAGAAATCTATAGGTTAGAAATTAAATCATTTCTGTGGAAATTTTGGGTCCTTATTAACAATGACTCCCAGGCAAATAGTCTATGATTGGATCTAGGATGATTAGGAGTTCTGGGACCTAATTCAATTTAGTTATGTCCTAGAGGAGGAAAGTGCAGATTGTTTGTGTTTGTTGTTTCTTAGCAGAGTAAAGCACTATATAAAAATTTCGGTTTTTTTTCTTTTTGACCATAACAGAAACATCCTAATAATATCTTTGTAAACGTTTTCTAATATTTCTGGCAGTTTTCCTTTTTTTCTTTTTAAAAATTTAGATGGTTAGCAAGATGTTACATTTGGTTATGGAAATACACTTATTTCTCTTTTTTCTAATCTCACTTATTTTTGTTGTGCTAACTTTTTAACTTCCGCTTTGTTCCATTTTTTTAACTGAAGCCTGGTGTGGTGGCGCATGCCTGTAATCCCGGTACTTGGGAGGCTGAGACAGGAAGATCACAGGTTTGAGGCCAGCCGTAGCAACTTAGCAAGACTGTTTAAAAATAAAATAATAAAAAAGGGACTGGGGGTGCAGCTCAGAGGCAGAATGCCCCTGGGTTCAATCCCAGTAACAAAAACAAAAAATTGAGACATAATATTTGTACAAACTTATGGGCTACATTATGATAATTTAATACCTATATATACTATATAATTATCAAATCAGGGTAATAAGCACTTCTGCATCTTCAAACATTGATCATTTTTATATGTTGGAAACTTTGTACTCTTCTAGTCATTTTGAAACATTTCAGAGATCGCTTTAACCAGTAGTTACTATGCTATAGAAAATCAGAACTACGTTTTGGTGCCCCCTACTTCTGTGCATCTTCCTTCCCCTCTGCCTGTCCCAGACTCTAGTGACCACTACGCCACTCTGTTCCTCTATGAGATTAACTTTTTAGTTTTCGCAAATTCCACCCATTTTTTTAGTGTGCCTTAAGGGAGACAGGTCTGATAACCCAGGTACTTCCAACCTGGGATGGGAGGGATCTATGCATCGAGGAAGGCAGAATCCTGTGAGAGAAAATGTGAACATCCAAATCTCTCCCCATTCTTTACTCTTTTCCTTCCTTCCTTCCTTCCTTCCTTCCTTTCTTCTTTCCTTCCTTCATTCCCTCCTCTTCCTTTTTTCCTTCTTCCTTCTCTACTGGGGATTGAACCCACGAACATTTTACCTCCGAACTACACCAAATCCATTATTATTATTATTATTATTATTATCATTATCATTATTTAATGTTGAAACAGGGTTTTACTAAGTTTCTGAGGGTCTTGCTAAATTACTGAGCCTGGCCTCAAACCTATAATCCTCCCTCTCAGCTGTGCACCATGATACCTGGCTTGGACATACTCTTAATAGTCTGTGTCTCCTCCATTCTAGAAATGGGTTCTCTGATTTTCCCTACTTGCTCTTCAATGAATTGTCTTTTTAGTGGAATCTTGCAGTTTGAGAGATGATGTCCTCTTGCCTCTCTTTTCTTTTTTTTAATTTGTTTTTGAATCATAGTATTCCTCTTTGACGATCATATAGATTCTGGGAACAGTAAAAGAGACAAGAAGAAAAGAGGAAGTTCTTATCTGCTCTTTTGTGGAGTGGTGATTTAGCTTATTCATCTGGGCTAGTTCAGTAGTCCCTTCTTGTCCATGGTTTTGCTTTCTGTGGTTTCAGTTACTTGAGGTCAACTGCAGTCTGAAAATATTAAATGGAAAATTCCAGAAATAATTCATAAATTTTAAGTGGAAAACCATCTGAGTAGAGTAGTGTGATGAAATCTCATGCCATCCCACTCCATTCTGCCCAGAATATGAATCATCCCTTTGTCCAGTGTATCCATGTGGTATATGCCACTTGCCTGTTAACCTATCGCCATCTAGGTTTTCAGATCAACTGTCACAGTATCACAGTGCTGGTGTTCAAGTAACTTATTCAATAATGGCCCCAACGTGCAAAAGTAGTGAGGCTGACAATTCACATATGCCAAAGAGAAGTATAAAGTGTTTCTTTTAAGTGAAAAAGTAGAAATACAATAAGATATTTTGAGAGAGAGAGAGAGAGAGAGAGGGGCCATATTTACATAATTTTTACTATGGTATATTGTTATAATTGTTTTATTTTATATTGGTTCTTGTCATTAATCTTTTATTGTACCTAATTTATAAATTAAACCTTATCATAGATATACAGTACCTATAGGGTTCAGTACTATCTGGGGTTTCAGGCATTCACTGTGGGGCTGGGGGTTGGAATGTCTCCCCTGCAGATAAGGGGGGAACTACTGTAGCTCTTTTGCTTCCCATGGATTCAGGAAGCATTTGATTATTTTGGTTATAGCTTCCTATGGGCTAATATCAACACAATCTCTCTCTGTTCTCACTCTTTTAGTTAGACAACCATAACCTGCATTAAGGAGTGCTGGAAGAGTTAGTGCTTTGAGCTCCCTTCATTACAGGAGTAGCAGCAGAGTTAAATAATTTCAGAGTTCAAGGCATTCAAGAAGGCTTAGGATGGGAACCACTTAAACATTGATTGACAACAACAAAAATAATAAGACACCCTCAATAATATAATTTTCCACTACATTCAATTTTCAGGTGTAAGAGGAAAATCATTAGAGAATATGCCCATATCAGAATTCATAATCACAGGGCTGGAAGGGAACAGAGAGATTGCGTAATTCAGCGTTCTTGTTTTGCAGATGAGAAAACTGAATTGGGAGGCCTGAGGCCATGTGTGTAAGGACAGCACTACCTCATAGAAAAGCTAGAACAAGCATGACATTGTCTTGACTTCTTGGTTGTTATAGTTCGAATCTGAAAGGTTCCCCTAAAGGCTCACGTGTGGACAGCTTGGTCCTCAGTGCACCAGTGCTCAGGGGTGGGGCTCTGGGGAAGTTATTGTCTCCTGAGGGCTCCGCCTTCGTCAATGGATTAATCCATGGATGAGTTCATAATTGAATGGCCTATTGGGAGGTGGAGGAAACTGGGAAGTGGGGCCTAGTTGGAGGAAGTAGATCACTGGGGGTGTGCCCTGGAAGGGCATATCTTGTTCTGGGCTCTCTCTCTCTCTGTTTCCTGGTTGCCATGAGATGAGCTGCTGTGTTCCACAACATGCTCCCACTGCCTGCTGCCTTGCTACAGGTCCAAAGCAATGGAGCTGTTGACCTTGGACTGAAACCTCCAAAACCATGAACCAGGATAACTCTTTCCTCCTTCAAGTTGATTTTCTCAGGCATTTTGTCACAGCAGCAGAAAGCTGACCGTGGCCGAGCATTCCACCTGCTCCAGGATATAGCTTCTTATAAAGCCAGGAATAAAAGATTTCCAGGGTAATCTTGAGGATCAGATATACAGTCCAAATGTGCACACCATAAAAATGGACATTCCAAACAGCAATTCAGCAGCTATCCAAAATCCTCAGTCTTTGAAGACTTAAAAAAAGTGAATTGTGTCTGTATGTCTCATCTACACAGATAGTACCCAGTCTTGGACTCGCTACCCTACTGGGATGGAAGCTTACCTTCCACCTGTATCTTTGTTTCTCCTTCCTTTCTCCCTTCTCCCAGGCACTAACTAGCACAAGCCTTTATCTCCATCTCTGGTGGAGATTCTTTCCCCAGCCGCTTCTTTGATGTTATCTCTCTCTTTCACTTTTTGAGCCCTTTTTTCAGCAACTATGTGGAAAATCCACCTCCTCCATTTTGCAAGGTTCCCTGACTAGAGGGAGCCCAAGCCCCCTTGCTGGCTACTATGGTCACTGATAATTTGCTTGGCTATCTGGCTGGCTATCAGTTTGTCCCTCTCTCTCACTTTCCCCTCCTCCTCTAACCTTTGATTTCTTTCTTCCTCCTTTCAAGCTACAGCCCCAGTGCCTTTTCTTTTTAAATTTGAAACAGGGTCTCACTAAGTTGCTGAGACTGGCCTTGAACCTGCAATCCTCCTGTCTCCGCCTTCCAAGTACTGGAATTACAGGTGTGCACCACCATGCCCAGCTCATTTGTGTGTGTGTGTGTGTGTGTGTGTGTGTGTTACTGGGTATTGAACCCACCCTCAGCCCTTCTTATTTTATTTCGGTACTAGAACTTGAACTCAGAGACATTCTACCTCTGAGCTATACCCTCAGACCTATTTTATTATTTATTTTGAAACAGGATCTCACTAAGTTGCTGAGGCTGGTCTCAAACCTGCAACCCTCCTGTCTCGGCCTCCCAAGTATTGGGATTAGAGATGTGCACCACCATGCCTGGCTTAGTTTTTGTTTTGAAACAGGATTTTGCTAGGTTGCTGAGAGTCTCGCTAACTTGCTAAGGCTGTCTTCAAACCTGAGATCCTCCTGTCTCAGCTCCCTAAGTATTGAGATTACAGGTGTGTGAACCACCATGCCTGGCACCTCTGGCATCTTAAAGCTGCCGTTCTACTGGGCTCTGGCATCCCGAAGGCTCCCTATATCTGACTGAAAGGGGTTTTATCTGCTTGAATATATTTTATTACACTTTAAAAAAACGGTTGCTGCATGACATTGATAGTGAGATTTTTTAAAAAAAAACCTTAAACTGTATGTTATAGAGTAATATTTGAAATTCCATTGTCTTTGTCTTTGAATGTTATTTGTAGCATCATTTCATTGGGAAAATGTATTTTAGATTTCAAACACTTACCATATAAATTAACTTTTGGAATACAGTCTTGTCAAGATTTTGGATTCACTGAACTTTGTAAAAGGTTAAAACATTATTAATGCATTTTGGAAAGATTTTTAACAAGAAGCATTGATGAAATTTTCAGATAATTAGTTAGAATATCATATTCTCTGAATATTCTTATTAATGGAGATTATGTGTTCAAAACACTGTAAAGTGAATACAGTCGCAGAAAAGAAAAGAAATCACTGTTCCAAATTCCTTAGCCAAGTAAATAGTCTTTTGGTATATGTTTTCTCTGTTGGAATTTGCCTTAGTCCCTCTCATGAAAGCAAAGAAGTTGAAAGCATTTCTCTTAATCTCTACCACTGTCACCTGATGGTAATTAGTTTTTCATCACTTAACAGTAATAGCAGATGTCACAAAATTAATAATTATAAACACCGGTGCTCAAACACTACATTCTCTTATATAATAGTTTTTTTGCTAGCTATTGTTTTTTACTTCTGCATCAAATTTCTTTTTTAAAATATACTTTTATTGGTGCATTGTAGTCTCACATCATAATGTAGTTCAGAGTGGTAGAGACAAAAAATAAGGAACACTTCATGAATTTGCGTATCTTCCTTGAGCAGGGGTCATGCTAATCTTCTCTGTATCATTCTAATTTTAGTATATGTGCTGCCAAAGAGGGCGCTCTTATATAATATTGATTGCACATCTTGCTTTGTAGTCTCTAAGTCCTTTTCCATATACAATATCCTTTTGATCTTCACAATCATCTTTTTAGCGAATGTCCTGGTTATCCATGGCTGCATAATAAACTGTATCTCATGGTTTGGTGGGTTAGGAATTTGGGCAGAACTTAGTTGGGCAATCAATCCTTCTGCTCCATGTAGCACTGACGGGGGCCACTTGCTGGCATTTGGGTGGTGACTGAGCTGGGGTGGAGGGTCCAAGCTAGCTTCACTCCAATGACTGAGTCTTGATGGGAATGGCTGGAAAGCTGCACTCAGCTGGGCCCCTCAGCTGCTTTCTTTATGGAGTTGACCTTCATATATGGTGGCCCAAGGGCTCCCAAAGCAAGTGTTCCAAGGGGTAGAAAATTAAAGCTTCCAGAATAGTAAGGCTTAGTCTCAGAAATTAGAATAATGACACTTCTGTTGTATCTTATTCACCAAAATAGTTGCTAAACTTAAGCAGCAAAGACCAGGACCCTGCATCTCAGTGGAAGAGGTGTTGAAAAGTGCATGGCCACCTTAGATTTCAGGAGGTAGCATTTGCATGTTCTAGATGAGGAAACTAAGACTAGGCTAATCAAGTGACTCGTCCAGTTGTTGCATCTGGTAGGTGGGAAGGGTGGGACACTAGCCCAGGACACAGATTCCAAGGCCAGTGTGTTCTTCGCCCCACAGGGATGCATATATTGCTGGACCCTTCGTTGGACCCAAATTTAGAAAAACATATTATGCTCATATAGCTTCCTTTTTTCTCTTCCTCTTTTAAAAGTTATTTGAGGTGGAGTGTCGAGGACACGGGAAGGCACTGCTAGATTAATGTTATTTTGAGTTCTTAGCAAGCAAAGGCTCACCCATGGAAAAGCACCATTTAGTTGAGATTAGTGAAGTGGGAAATTAGTGAGGAAATAAATGATCATGGGGTGAAGAAATAAGTATGAACCATTTTGTTGACCATTGGTCCTTTGGAATCTGGTTTTTATTTTATTTATTATTATTATTATTATTATTATTTGCAGTACCGGGGATTGAACCCAGGGGCATTCTACCTCCGAGCTACACCCTCAGCCCTATTTTTTATCCCTTATTTTGAAACAGGGTCTTATGAAGTTGCGGAGGGCCTCACTAAGTAGCTGAGGCTGTCTGCGAACCCAGATCCTCCGGTCTCCGCCTCCCAAGTACTGGGATTACAAGTGTGCGCCACCACGCCCGGCTGGAATCTGGTTTTTAAATTCAGACATTGAGCTGGGCATGGTGGCGCATGCCTGTAATCCCTGTACTTTGGAAACTGAGACAGGAGGATTACAGGTTTGAGGCCAGCTTCTGCAACTTAGCAAGGCCCTCTTCAACTTAATGAGGCCCTGTCTCAAAATAAAATAGGGCTGGGAGTGGAGCTCAGAGGTAGAATGCCCCTGGGTTCAATCCCCAGTACAAAAAAAAAAAAAAGGAGATATTGTCCAACAAAAGCCAGAGCATGCTTCATGCTTCACAGTTGTTTTCCTGTACATTACAATTGGATTTTTGAAAAAGCACCTCCTCGTGCACACTTGCTCTATTGCTCAGATTTGGTCATAGGAAATCCTGGGCTTATCTCTGGCAGAAAGCACTTTGTCTTTACTAATAAGCTATGTTTCCTTTATCTCCAACTATCAAAAGAAACTCTTTTGTCTTCACTGAAGCAATGGCAAGTGCTAACTCTTTCCTTTGCTCTTATTATAGTGGAGCCTGTTGCCAGAGTATCCTTTAGATAGAAATTTGTCCTCTAAGTCTTTGCAAACACCTTATTTTCCCTCTTTCAAAGTGCTGAGATTTGTTTTATTTACTGCATAGAAACCTGTCTCATTTTTCACCAAATGGTAAAACCACCAAAGAATTCCTTGGACATCTAAAACATAGATGAGCAGGGAGACATGCCCATCCAGGTGCTTCTGAATGTAACCAGGCTGAACAGCACATCACTTACACAGAGCCAGGACTTCAAAGTTACAACAAAATTCAAGTTCAATCAAAGCATCGTTCACTTGGAACATTTTCACTTTGTGGATATCAAGTAGCCCCTGTACTTGCAGTGGTTAGAATTTCCATAAAAGGAACAACAGGAGTGCTGGATTGCATTACTTAAAAGTGATGGTAGCTGTTATCATAAAGGGGAAAAAATGAAGGCAGAGGAAAGATGATAGGACTAGAGTCGGCTAAAAATGAAAGGCAGAGTGCCTGCGCACTGCGGGGGAGTATCAGTGGGACCGTGAGCTGTGCCCATCTGATGTGACCCTCTTATCTCTCTTATTGGCAATGTCTGAGGTTTGGGGAATTTCTGGGGTTGCAATGTAGCTTGTTTCTCTGGCCAGGAAAGCCAGGGTGCCTCAGGTTAGAGCAATGGTTTCCCAAATGAGACTCTTACTTCTAGATCTGCGGGAGACTATTCTCTGGAGTGCAGGGGAAATACTCATTAGAATTACTATTGTATTCCATCACATTTTGGTATTTTGTATTTGGGTTATGTTTATAGCAATGGTATTCAAAGGAGATCCATCTCCATCGCAGGCAGAGTCAAAAGCAGCTGGGGACCCATTAGAAGTACAAATTCTTGGGTCTCCATCTCAAACCAAATGTGCATCTGAAATGCTGAGGAGGGGGCTGATGGCCTATGCCTTAAAAAGTTTTCTACTTGATTCTGAAACCCACTGAAGTTTGAAGAGCAAACGCATTTCCAGTGTGTGCAATTTACTTGTAAATAAATACACATATATGAGCGATGCTCTCCGAAGTTTTTGGTTTTGTTTTGGTACTGAGCATTGAACCTAGGGCATTCTATCTCTGAGCTACACCCCCAGTCCTTTTTATTTTGAAACAGGGTCTTGCTAAGTTGCTGAGGTTCTCACTAAGTTGCTGAGGCCGGTCTCAAACCTGTAATCCTCCTGTCTCCGCCTCCTGAGTACTAGAATAACAGGTGTGCACCATCACGCCTGACTCAGAGGTCTTGCCTATGGATTGCTCAAACAAAAACATCTGGAGATGATGCTGCAGTGGAAAGTTGCTGACTCAAGAACCAAAATTCTTCTTTCCCCTTGTTTCCTCGTTTTTCTAGGTAACCCTGGAATGGGAAGGTCATTTAGCCTCTTTAACTTCCTAAAAGAGCTTAAGCAACTCACTTAACCACCTTGGAGAATGAGAATGATGTGACGTGCCACTATCTCACAGGCCCTGCAGAGTTAAGTGAGCTTGCGTATGTCCAAAGCACGTAGTGAGCCTTGAGCACAAAACAGATGCTCTGTTCTTCTTTTCCTGTCTGGCTGGGGACCCCACAGCATCAGCAGTTGAAGTCCTTCAGCCTGCTGGGGTAGATATATTAGTCCCCAAATGTGAAATGTATTGGAAGGCAAAAAAGTCCCTACCATCTACCATAACCTGATATATTACACGTCTTGAAGCCTTGACAATAAAGGCAGATGGAGAGAGCAGTGAACAAGGTTGTTCAACATGTGTTTGCCATTTCCAAAGGTTGCATGCAATTTCCCGTTGAAATTCCAAGCTTCAAAAAGTAGAGGTAATCTGTGATGCTGTAGATTGTAGCAGTTCAACATCAGGCTGTCAGGAGGACCAGCTAGTCAAGCCACATGTCTGAACATCCCGGTAGAACAAGTATGTAGACTTCTGAGTGAGGCTGTGTATGCTTCAGCCTAGCAGCTGGATACAGCTGAGCGAATTCATGGGCGATGATGACAGGTGTTGTCTAAAGTTTTTTGCTAAGACACCTAGGAAAGTGCTCCTAACCTTTGGTGTTTGTAAGGATCACCTGAGGCCAGGTGTGATGGCGCGGGCCTGTAATCCCAGTTCTTGGGAGGCTGAGACAGGTTCGAATCCAGCCTCAGCAAATTAGCAAGGCTCTCAGCAACTTAGTGAGATCCTGTTTCAAAATAAAGAATAAAAATAGGGCTGGGGGTTATAGCTGGGAGGTAGAATGCCCCTGGGTCCAATCACTAGTAACACACACACACACACACACACACACACAAAATCACCTGGGGAGCTTACAATTGGCACATTTCTGGGCTTTGCTTTGAGATTTTGTGTGTGTGTGTGTGTGTGTGTGTGTGTGTGTGTGTTGGGAATCGAACCCAGGAGCATTCTACCTCAGAGGTACCCCCCCCCCGGCCTTTATACTTTTTATTTTGAAACAGGGCCTTGCTAAGTTGCTAAGGCTGGCCTCAAACCTGTGGTCCTCCTATCTCAGCCTCACCCCCAGAGATTTTGATTCTATAGATATAAAGTAGACCTAGGAATCTATATTGTTAACAAGCTTTTCAGGTGATTCTGTTGCAAGTGGTTCATGAAGAAGATAATTTATATGACCTGAATCACAGATGTTTTAGAGCTAATAAGCACTTTAGAACTTATTTGGTATAAGTTTTTTTAACCTTTCTTCCCTCTGTAAGAGTCAAGATGATTGCCATTAAGATAAATGTATGAGACTTTCTTGTTAATATATTCAAGTTCAATAAAACCACAAGTGTTAGAAGGAATTAAAAATGCCACAGTATGAACAGCAGTAATTCATTGTAGACTGAGGCATAGATAAGATTGTCAGTGGGTTTTACTCAATTCTCTACTACTGAATTTAACACTACCTCTCAAGAAAACTTATCAGAATGCAAGGATAGGGGATAAGTGTTAACACAGGAGGACCTTGAACTCACTGAGGTTTTTAAAAGAGTTCATTAGTAATCTTAAACACTCTATTAGTAATAGATTTCCTGGTGATACAAAGCACTGTTGAGACACAAAATTGTAGCACAGCCTACTAGTTGTGCCCCGATATTTCTGTTCCCCTTTAAACTATGTAAGAACCTTCAATTTTTAGCTGGGCACATGGATACCCTAAAAAAAAAAAGAAAAAGCCGGGCATGGTGGCACACACTTGTAATCCCAGTACTTGGGAGGCTGAGACAGGAGGATCGCAGGTTTGTGACCAGCCTCAGCTACTTAGTGAGGTCCTCTGCAACTTAGTGACACCCTGTTTTAAAAATAAAAGAATAAAATCGGGCTGGGGGTGTAGCTCCGAGGTAGAATGCCCCTGGGTTCCATCCCCAGTTCCACACACACACACAAAAAAGAGTACACTTACCAGCATCCCTTGCAGCTAGGCATGGCTATGGGACTAAGTTCTTGGTGTGTGACTTCCAGGCAATGTCCTTAAAGAAAGGGTCATTCAAGACTGCTCCATTTCCAATAATCTTGGAGTGGCTTTTGTTGCAGTGCTACAAACCCCCTCAAGCTCAGGGGCATGCACATCCGAGCCATAGAAGCAGAGATCCCACAGGAATGGGATGGGACAGGAGGTGGCACTGGCATCATGGGAATCCACCATAAGGAGAAACACGCCTGCTGGATAGGGTTCCTCGAGGGCAAGTCTCTTTGGTCACTGGGCTGCAGACTGAAAGAATAAAAATTCTAAGGAGGACAACACATCTTGGCATACACGTGACAAGGTTGGAATAGACGAGGAATTACAGCAGAAAGCTGTAGTGTAGAGCGAGGAAGGTGGAGAGTAGAAGATTGACCCACTAAGAGAGTTTTCTAGACCTATTGTTTGCAATGCTAAGAAATCTAGGCACTGACCTTGAGAACAACCTCAGAGTGCAATGTTGGAGGAGGGGTGTGGTCCTGATTTAGGTAAAATGACTATGTCCTGCAATACGCATTGGGGCTGATTCAGGATGGAAGGCAAGGAGGAGTCTTTAACTCCTGTCTTAGTTAGCTGAGGTTGTTGCATCAAAAAAATCCCACAGACTGGGTGGCTTAAACTACAGATATTTATTTCTCACAGCTTTGCAGTCTGGGCAGTCCAAGATCAAGGTGCTGGTCTACTTGGTGCCTAGTTTGCAGGCAGCTACCTTCTCACTATGTCCTCATGTGATAGAGAGATGTGGTCTCTCTTCCTCTTCCTATAGGAACACTAATCCCATCATGGGCCCTACCTTCATCACCTCATCTACACTTAATTACCTTTAAAAGGTCCTACTTCCAAATGCTATCACCTTGGGAATTAGGGTTTGTCTTAGTCTGTTAGGATGGCCATAACAAACACCATGTCCTGGATGGTTTATAAGCAACAGAAATTTATTTCTCACTGTTCAGGAGGCTGGAAGTCCAAGATGTAGGCATCAGCAGACTTGGTATCTGGTAAGGATGGGTTTCTTTCTTTTTTTTTTTTTTGCGGTACTGGGGAGTGAACGCAGGGGCGTTCTACCTCCGCACTACACCCCTGGCCCTATTTTTTATACTTTATTTTGAAACCAGGTCTCACGAAGTTGCGGAGGGTCTCACTAAGTAGAGAGAGAGAGAGACAGAGAGAGGGAGAGAGAGCGAGAGAGCTAAGGCTGGCCGCGAACCCGGATCCTCTGGTCTCCGCCTCCCAAAGTACTGGGATTACAAGCGTGCGCCACCACGCCCGGCTAGGGATGGGTTTCATCATGCATGTAGCTCATCTTCTCTGTGTCTTCATGTGATAGAAGAAGCAAGGGAGCTCTGGGGGTCTTTTTTTTATAAGGACACTAATCCCATTCATGTGGAGGAGGGGTGATTCAATCACCTACCAAAGATGCCACCTCTTAATACTATCACGTTGGAGGTTAGGATTTCAACATATGGATTTTGGGGACATACTTTCAGTGCATAACACTTCCCCATGCCAGAACCTGACTCAGGGAGATGTGAAAAGATATTCTATCCATAAAACAAGGGGAGAAAACCACTAAAAGTGTGTTACTAAATACTGTACAGATCAAGATCACATTAGTGAGCTGGATTATCAAGCCAAGAGGTTTGCCCCGAACTCAATGGAACAAGTTAAAGAGAATCAATGAGGGGAAAAAATTTAAGGCACATGGTGGATAAATCTAGAAATTTATACATTTGTGTTGAAGTCAATAATGAGGAGAATGGAGGGGAAGAAATAATAGAGAAAAATCTCCAGGGAGGAAGAAAAGCCAGGAATCTTTTGATTGAATATAGCATTCAAACCCTGAACAGGATGAAGGAGACTAAATTCACATTAAGAGACACTGTGGAGACATTTCAGAAATCATAGCCATTGTTGGCATTGTCTGGAATCCAGAGAGATTCCAAATTGCATAAAATTATGGAGTTGAGTTATTACTTCAGCATCTTAACTCCCGAAATAACGACTGCTCTACTCTATTGTCAAAGTACAGAACAAGTAGCCAGTGAATATATCTTGATCGATGTGCCTCAAGAGGAAAATGCTCGCAAAAATAATAATTTTAGATTATAGGCATAGCATCACAAATAACAGAATAGAAAATAACAATGAGATGAGTAATAATTCATGGAAGAAATATCTATTTTATTTCTGTGCCTGCTGTTGAAATTCCATTGAAAGTGTACCAGGGAAACCTATTGATTACACAAGCTAAGTTTATTGAAATCTTGCTGAGCAAGGAAAAGCATGACCTTGGCAGAGTCTCAGTAGGATCACCAAGGGGGCAGTTAGGGAAGGGTATTTACAAGGTCTGGAGCGCTGGGGTTAGCCACAAGGTAGTTTGAGGGTGGGGATTAACAGAATTTATAAATCTGGCAAATTGCTGGAACTGTCCATGGTCTTTGGAGCACACAAATTCATGTAGAATTACTGTTACTATGGTCTTATTTTAGGATACATAGGTCTAAATGAGTTGCTGTTAAAATAATTTAAATTTCAATAGTTTATGTTGCATATCATGGTTTGACACAGTTTGCAAATTGTATCAGTTAGAGTTTGCAAATTGTGTTTTTTTCTTTCTTTTCTCATTGTAGTATCTAACCCAGTGCCTGACAGGCACTCAATAAATGTTTGAATGAGTTAATAAATTAATTATTGAAGGAGAAGCAAGAACAGATCTAATGGTCTCAAATGTCTATTCATGAAGGCATATGGCAGCGGGGCTTGATAAAAATGTAGATTCCTAAGGTTACCCCCATATAATCTGAGGCAGTAGGTCTGGATTTGAGGCTAGGTGATTCTGATGCAGGTGGTCTGCAGGTTTCACTATTGAGGAACACTAGCATGGTGGCATAATGATAAACAAATGGGCTTGAAATATTAACATGTGGAAAAATAAGACCTTAGGTATCTTTGAGATTTAGTGAAATAGGATTGATCGTTGAACTAAGGCATTTGAGAGTGGTATCTCCTTCAAAGTCAGCCAGCTGGTAGAAGAGGGAGCAGAATGAATTGCTTATCTCGAAGTGCACACCTGCGTTAACACCCATGCATCTGCATGTGGAACACATTGGTGAACACTCAGTGGAGAATTAAAGGAGAGAGAAATAAAAACAATATTTTTATGGGAGGACACATTACAGTGTCTTGATACAGTTTGAGATATGGTAGTAGGTTATATTTATATTAATAATAAAATGCTTCAGTTTGAATGCTTATTTTTTTATCAAGGTGAAACTCACATCATCTCAAGTTAACTATTTTAAAATGAGCATTTAGTATTTTCACAATGTTGTGCAATCACTACCTGTATCTAGTCCAAAAACATTTTCATCACCCCACAATAAAAAACTACCCATTAACCAGTTACCCCCTCCCCCCTCCTCTCCCCAGCTCCTGTAAACCACCAATATACACCCTGTCTCTATAGATTCACCTATTCTGAATGCGTCATATGAATAGAATCTTACAATCTGCAACCTGTTGTGATTGGTTTCTTTCACTTAACACAGTGTTTCCATTTTGTAGTGTGTATCTTTACTTCATTCTTTTTTATGGTTCATAGCATTCTATTATGTGTATGTGTGTTACAGTTTGTGCTTATTCATTCCTCCATCCATGGACATTTGTGTGTGTCCATCTTTTGTTTATTGTGAATAGTGCTACTATTCATGTACAGGTGTTTGAGTACCTGTTTTCCATTCTTTTGGAATTGCTGGGTCAAATGGCAATTCTATGTTTAACTTTTTTTGCGTGTGTTATGGTGCTGGGGATCAAAGCCAGAGGCATTCTACCTCCGACCTACACCCCTGGCCCCCATTTTTCGTTTTAAATTTGGAAACAGGGTCTCACTAAGTTGCTGAGGCTGGCTTCAAACCTGTGATTCTCCTGTTTCAACCTCCCAAGGCATGTGTCACCATGCCAGGCTTATGGTTAACTTTCTTTTTTTTTTTTTTTGCAGTACTGGGGATTGAACCCAGGGGCGTTCTACCTCTGTGCTATACCCCCTGCCCTATTTTTTTATACTTTATTTTGAAACCGGGTCTCACGAAGTTGCGGAGGGCCTCACTAGGTAGAGAGAGAGAGAGAGACAGGGAGAGAGAGAGAGAGAGAGTGAGCTGAGGCTGGCCGCGAACCCGGATCCTCCAGACTCCGCCTCCCAAAGTACTGGGATTACAAGCGTGAGCCACCATGCCCGGTTTATGGTTAACTTTTTAAGGATCTGCCAAACTACTTTCCAGAATGGCTGAACTATTTTACACTCTCACCATAGCCTTACCAACAGTTGTTTTCTGTGTGTTTTTTAAATAATAACCATCTTAGTAGGTGTAAAGTGGTGGCATTTCCTTGTGGTTTGGTTTTACTTTTACCTAATAACTAGTGCTGTTGAGCATATTTCAATTTGCTTGTTGATCATTTGTATATCTTCTTTGAAGAAATGCCTACTCAAGTCCCTTGTCCCTTTTAATATTTTTTGTCGTTGAATTGTGAGATTTATTTATGTAGCCTGGATACCAAGTCTTTATCAGATATGATTTGCAAATATTTTCTCTCATTATCAGTGTTTTTTCTAAATAAATTGGATAGACTCAAAATTATACTTCTACTAACAAGTTCACTTCCTTGCTTCTGATATTTTGAGTGAAAGACTTGGTTAGGATCCTATATACATGAAAATCTATAGTATATATTATCTCACTCCTAATTTTAATGTCTTGGGAACAATTTGGCCATGAGAACATAATTTTTCAGGTTTATCATTAAAAAAAGATCAAGAACCACTTTTCTTGAAGAAGTGTCCAGATTCAATAATAGGAGTATGTATTCCTGGTCCCTGGGTACCAAAAACTAGTACAGGAGTATGAAATAATAGCCATGAGGGACATCAATTAACCAAGATAAATAAAAAGTCTCCTTTAAGGCCAAACAACATTATGTGCATGTAAGAATGTATCCATATAAATCTTACTCTGGTGTACATTTACAATGCACCAATAAAAAATAAGAAAGAAGTCTCCTTTAATTAAAATTATAATGTCTGAATAGCCTTCAACATGTTCGGCTGACATTTCTATCAGAAGTTAAATGAAGTAATGAGGGGCCTGCTTCTGCTAGCCTAATTATGACTAACAGTTTAGTGAAACAGGTGATGGGAACTTTGGGAGAAAGTGATCCTATTCATTGAAGCCAAGGAGGAAAACATGGATCACTTGCATCGTCTAAGACTGGTTCTATTGCATTAAGACTCAAATCCCAACCCAATATGGTTTAAGTGAAAATAAAACAAAGTAGCTTATGGAAGAACTGTCCTTAGGTGCTAAGTTCTCAACTATAGCATTTGGACAGCTTCCTTCTCTTTATCTCCTGGGCTTAACCTCTGCTGAACTGGCTCCATTGTTAGGTAAGCGTCCCTTCCTGAGCCGAAGATGGTCATAAAGCTCACAGAATCTGTCCATGCCTGCCACAAAACTAAGAGCAGCAGGAGATGCAGCACGAAGCTGACCTGCTTCAGGCCTTGGAGGTTCAGGGGAAAGATACGCCCAGAAGAGTGATTGTCCTTAATTTGGGAATAACACAAAGACCAATGGGCAAACAGACTTCCCCCGGCTGGCAGAATCACAGGGGCTTTCAAGTTTCCTGACTCCCTCAGATGGGGCCCTAATGGATATTAAGCACAGAGTGAAAACCGGCTTGACGTTCAGCTGTAGACTTGCAAATCTGTAAAGTGCCTCATCTCAAAGGCAGCCCACTGGCTCTCAGCATGCTGAGGCAGAATAAAAGCCGCTGACTCTTTTCCTCATGGAATCAATCGCTCCAGCTATCTGTAGCCAAATTCTAGACAAACCAGAGCCATCAAATAATATAGTATAAGCCCAAGACTGCTTATGGTAGGACCAGCAGAAACCCATGTGCGAGTGTAGTGAGTGACAGAGTGTGGAAGAGGCATCCTGTCCCTCAATATTTCACCACTTCATCCAGCCACAGTGGGCAAATGACCATGAGTCAAGAGTTGGTCAACTCCTGGTGTCTGTGAAATGTTTATTGAGTCTCTACTTTCTGCTGCAGACAGTGATAAATCATCAAAGATCGAGGTCTTATGCTGATGGTGAGGAGGCCATACAGACTAGAAGCTTCCATGGAAACTGCCTGGTAGGATGGGGCTGGCAGAGATAAGAGAGGCCTGCTGGCGTAGGGAGGCAGGACGGCCACATGCACTTTGCTCTGTGAGCCAGGACTCCCTGGTTGCAAGTGACAGAAACCTAATTTGAAGTATGAGGAGGGGGAATGTTTTGCCTGAGACCAATCCCCTGGACAGGGCAGGGAGTCAGCCCAGTCTCAGGAGCAGTTGGAACAGGGACTGGACTGTTCCCCTGTGTGGAAAGCTCTTCCCTTGTTTGGTTTATCTGCTTCTCATTGTTCGTGCTAGCCAGCCAGCTCCTCAGGGAGCCTCCCCTGCCCGCTCTCATCTCCCTCACTGGATCACACTCAGAGTCTTGGCCGGTGAATTCAGGCCTTCAGGGAAAATGAGAAAAAGGTGACCCATTTGGGGACTATGCCAGTGTGCGAAGAACAGGGTGCCCTTCCTCTGGGCAAACACAGCTTCACACCAGGACTCATGGCATGGTGAGCAGAGTCCCAGTGGGATTTCAGCTCACTTAGCTTATGCGCCTTTGTGCAGTGTGCAAACTGTACAACTGCACACAGCAGCTGAGCCAGAGCCTCTATTACATGCTCTCTGAAAACCTGTGTACCTTTTCTTTTCACTACTTATTTAAAATGGCAGCTCTACCTTGCCTGCATGATTATTTTCAAATGTTTTCCCTGCAAGCTCGTAAGCCCTGTGAGGATAGCAGCAGGGACTGTGTTGGCTCAATGTGTTATTCCTAGAGCTTAGCACAGTGTCTGGCACATCAAAGGCCCTTGATAAATAATGTGTGTTTCATGGATGAATGAATGAATGAGTAAGCAAATGAGTGCTTCTGTCATCTATTTCCTAGGACTGGCTTCTTCTATGAAGTGGGAGCCATGGTTGCTGGCAACTATGAGCCCACAGAAAGAAAAGGCTGTTTCTCCTTAATTCAAAATTTTTTCTGTGTGTGTGTGTGTATGGTGGGGGTTACTGGGGATTGAACCCAAGGATGTTCTATCTCTGAGCTACACCCCCAGCCTTATTTTATTTTTTATTCTGAAACAGGTCTTACTAAAAGTTGCTGAGGCTGGCCTCAAACTTGCCATCCTTTTGTCTTAGCCACCCAAGTATTGGGTTTCCTTCCTTCCTCCCTCCCCCCTTCCTTCCTTCCTTCTTTATCTCTTTTTGTGGTACTTGGGATTGAACCCAGGGGCATTCTACCTGAGCCACACCCCCAGCCCTATCTTATTTTTTATTTGAAACAGGCTTTCACTAAGTTGCTGAGGGCCTCACTAAGTTGCAGGAGGCTGGCTACAAACCTGCTATGTTGCCTCACAGGATGTTAAAAGTGCAGGAAGGATGTTAATCAGTCCAACTGAGATCACATGTGCACTGGGAGTGGGAGGCTCCTTGAATGGCACACCCATCACAGCTGTGTGTATCTTTGGTTGACTTTTTTTTTTTGTACTGAGGATTGAGCCCAGGGGCATTCTACCTCTGAGCTACATCCCCAGACTTATTTTTTAATTTTTTTATTTTTTTGTGGCACTGGGGCTTGAAACCAGGGACATTTTTCCTCTGAGCTACACCCCTGACCCTATTTTATTTTTTTATTTTGAAACAGGGTCTCACTAAGTTGCTGAGGCCCTCGTTAAGTTGCTGAGGCTGGTCTCAAACCTACGATTCTCCTGTCTCAGCCTCCCAAGTTCTGGGATTACAGGTATGCACCACCATACCCGAATATACAGCTGCATTTGATAAATGGCGGGGTGAGCAGTTCCCACAAAGAAGAGGCGTCCTTCTCTTAAGAGCTGGGAGGGCTAAGCAGAAACAACCCTGGCTACTTTTGGTGACTTTTGTCTTTGTCCCTTCACCTGTGAGATGAGGGGATTTGCTGAGCTCCCCTCTGAAATGGCCTGGCCCCAGCATTCCATTCCCTTTTGTTCTGATTCTGGTTCTGCTGCCGAGTTCTGTTCTAGCGCTGTAGGCAACAAGTGGAAAGAGACATGCCTGTGGGCAGCCTCAGTCAAGGAAGGCTTAATGGAGGTGAGCTTTCACGGGAGCTGGACAAGGAGAAGGCGACTTGGAGCGGGGGAGGCTGGCTCGAGGAAGTGTGTTGGGTTGGTGCTGAGCCATTTGTTTGTTAGGGGTCCTCTCCTTCCCCATGTCGTTTCCTCTGAAAGGGCGAATATCTTAACTCATCTCTATTTTCCCCTTAATTAGCTTATGCAAGAACAGCAAGCTGGTCACTCACAAGGATCTGAGGGGATGAGACGTCGGACAGGTAAGTTTTGATAAAGGCAAATTAGTCAGAACAGGTCCTGAGTGTAAGCCTCTCTAGGGTGTACGACTCAAGCTGATCACCTTGGGGTCTATATTCTGTGCTCCAGTAGCACAAATACAAACTAAGGGTGTGCCTTAGTCAGCTTTCTGTTACTATAACAAAATACCTGAGATAAAAAAGAGAAAAGGTTCACTTTGGCTCATGGTTTTAGAGGTTCCAGTTCAGATCAGTAGGCTGTGTTGCTTTGGGCCTGTGGTGAGGTAGCGCATCGTGGTGGGAGCAGCTGGTAGAGCCAAACCCCTCACATCATGAGCCAGCGAGCATGAGGGGAGAGAGGAAGAGCTGAGGGTCCCAATATCCCCTTCAAGGCCATGCCTCCGATTACCTAAGGACCTCCCACTAGACCCCACTCCCGAAGGTTCTACCACCTTCCATTAGTGCCATCTTGGAGACCAAGCCTTTAACACATGGTCCTTGGGAGACATCCAAGATCCAAACCATAACAAGGCAACTCAGGGAGGCAGGGAAGGAAGAAGCATCTCCATCTTGTGATGCTAAAAAGGCATGAGGCGTGTACACACGTAAATGTCCCTAAACCCTCCCCGGGATCAGTAAGAGACAATGGTCTTGGCACCTCTCTGTCCCCCTTCTGATTCTTTAGGCTGCCCTCTGTGACTTCCCGCAAGGACGTCGTTCAAGCTTATTGTGATTTTCTTCAGCTAATTGACACTGTTAGGGAACAGACAGTGAGGTCTGCCCTCACCCACTACGGATGGGCCTGAAAATGGGAGCAGTCTGTCCAGGAAAGCCACCCACCAGGAGCCACAGGGAGGGGCCCTGGCAGCTGTGACATGGAGGTGGGAAAGGGAGAAGGCTCACAAAGGTCACTGGAGGATGGGAGCAAGTGGCCGGAGCAGTTCCGACCTGTGCACCATGGCAATCCTTAAAACCCAAGCTATCCCAGAGTGGCCCCACTCTTTTTTATATTGTGGTACTAGAGATTGAACATAGTGGTATTATACCTCCAAGTTACACCCCCAGCCCTATTTTTTATTCTTTATTTTGAGACAGGGTCTCACTAAGTTGCGAAGGGCCTCACTAAGTAGCTGAGGCTGGCTGCGAACCCGGATCCTCCTGTCTCCGTCTCCCAAGTACTGGGATTACAAGCGTGCACCACCACGCCTGGCTTATTTTCTGTTTTGAAATAGGGTCTTGCTAGGTTGTTGAGAATTTCATTGTATTGTTGAGACTGTCCTCAAACCTGTGATCCTTCTTAGCTCAGCCTCCCAAATACTGGGATTAACAGGCATGTGCCACCATGCCTGGCCCAGGTCCTACTCTTACATACTCCAACATGTGGTTCTATTTCTGGATCCTTTCATCCGCTTAACAAGGAAGAGAATAAGGACCCATACCCTGGAATCAGGGAAACTGATTCATGCTGCCACTAATGATGGGCAGAGAACATGGATTTGCTGTGGCCCCAAGGACTATGCTAGGTGGCACTGCCTCCTGGGGCTAGAAAAATAGACACAGCTCCACATCAAGGGGCTGGGAGTGTGTGTTGGGAGGAGGCTAGAGGTGGGTAAGCAGCTCTCTGTAAAAATCCTATACAGAGAAGGAATAGAGTGCAGTGATTAAAAATACAGATCTGAAGGCAGCCCATTGGGTTTAACTCTCCCAGTTCCACCCGCTAATTATCTGTGTGACTTTGGGCAAGTTACTCTACCTATCTGTGCTTCAGTCTCCTCACCTGTAAAATGGATTTTACAAAAGTATCTACCTCTTGGGACTGTAGGGAGGATTATGTTAGTTAACAAGAGTACTCAGAATAGGACCTGGTGCAAAGTGAGTGATACTTAAATGTTTGCCCATATTTCTATCTCCAATCTATTATCTGTGGATTCAAATGTTCCCCAAAGCTATTGTTCTAAAATGTGGATGGAGGTTTGCAACAGACTGAGCTTGTGATGATAGAGCTTCAAAGCCAGAAAAAGGTGATGGTGAGATGGAGGGATGAAGACTAAAACACAAGCAGTTGTGGGGCTCAAGGCTGGACTTTCAGGATGGCTGACCACACTGTGGGGTGGGGAAGGGACAGCTGGGAGGATTAGAGGTCAGGGGAGTGGCTATTTCTGGGGCTCAAAGAATTGACCAGGGCCTGGGGTTAGGGGGTGAAGGGATAAAACCACTGGATGAGAGAGAAGGAAAATGGATATTGAAGTGGGGGACCTAGAGCCTGGGTGGGTGTGGCTGCAGAAAAAGTTTTGACTAGGACCCAGTATGGAAAAGTGAGGAAAATTGGGGAAGAGATGATGTTTATGCCTGCCATCTCCTCTTTTCTCCACGCCCAGCCCCTCTCACTGCCCTGAAGATGCTCACCCGGAGGAGGTCAGGCTTACCTCCTCTGCCACAGCTCCTCAGCCTGGGATGGCTCCCCTCACCCACCCAGCTCCCCTCACCCACCAGCTCCCCAGCAAAATTCCCATTATGTGAGTGCAGGCTCGGATGTCAGCTGGACTTAGGAGGAAAGCTAACAGAGTGGAACTAATCTCCCACTAACGGAATTGCCGAGAGCCACTGTCCAGTGCTCAAAGCCCTGGATTTTAAAAAGGAAATACTTGTTAACTCAAATGAATGTCTAATCTAGGAATTCTCAGTGTATGGGGCTGGTGAGGAGGATGTGGGCGGGTTTCAGGTCTTTCATAGAGGATCATCATTTTCAATAATCTTTGAAGGATCTGTGATTAAGGCATTTGCTTTTAACCTAAGACAGGGTAATGAAGCAAACGGTAGGCATTTGGGTTAGTTGGAAGAAAATATATTTCAATTAGATAAGTTTGTGATTTGGGTGCACATAAATGTGCGTGCTTGCATATGTACATACATGTTGTGTCTCCAAAGTCTTTTCTTTTTCCACGTTGGTACCATCAGTTTTTCTCAAATGCTTGGATTCGCTGCTTTCCTCCCACCAACATGGCTCCCATGGTAGCTTTGATTTGGGGTTCAGGGGTGTTGGGAGATGTGAGGTGGCAGAGGCAGCTGTAACCAGGTTGTAGGGGCTGGAATCTGCTTAGTCATGGGTCTTTGACATCTCGAGTGCTCTTCCTTTCTAGAACAGAAAGTTCTTACTTCCATAGCATGTTACCATCACCAAGGAAGTGAGCATATATTTTCAGCAGCTCCTGTCCTCCTCTTCCCTCCCCCCTTTTCCTACTGCTGCCTGCCTTCTCCATCCACTCTCCCAGAATGCTTCACTTTGCAATAATGAGATGCTCGGCTGCCGTGCAGCCACCGACGTCTGGAGATGGATGGGGTCTCCTGTACTGCCCTGAGAGGGATGTTAAAAAGACATTGTATTCATGGAAGCAGGCTAGAGAAGGCGAGGAGAAATGAAGAGCCTGACAACACACAGAAGCCATTGTCCAAGGAAAATGGTTATTCTTTCTGTCCATTCCCGTCCAGCTGGAGTAATTGAAGCAATGCTATATTTATGGAAGGCACCACAAAGGTCATGCATTGTTTAGATTCAATTGGAAAATTATACCTTCTGAGATTGAATTAAATGCAGCATCATTAGGACTTGATTAGCTCAATGTAGAATAAGGTGAAACTACCCAATTCAGAGAAGAACATGTGGTAATGAATGAATATATTTTTTATTCAAATACCCTGCCAATCCCCTAGGCAGGCGTGATTTCCATAAAGTAAAAGGCCTTGAGTAAAAAGGGAAAAGAGTCAGTTTAAGTATTCTATAGCTGTGCTGGAGAAAAAGATTAGCAAAAAAGGCTTATTAATGCTAGCCTGATAATTGCATATCAAGAAATCTTGGAAGTTAGAAATAGTTTTAAAAATAAATGAAATCTCCTCCATAGCTAGAAGAGGTAAAAAATAAAATCATTGCAAGTGAAATTAAAATTGAAACACTAATGTCAAACCTAAGTACAATGGGAAAATTCTTAGCTTTTTAAAGGGATCCCTAAGATGGCTACTTCATAAAGGAAGGAAGCAGAATTATCTAGAAAACTTAAAAGTAGAGGCTCATTTGTACTTGGAGTTGTCCCTAAGCAGGAAATGAGCCAACTGTGCCTCACAGGCTTGCATTATGTTCACAAGGAAACCTGCAAAGGTGTCACATAAGGAGCTCATGCATTCATTCCTGCATCTTCTCCTGCTCTTATACATGTTTTTACATATTTTATCTTGTTTTGCCCTTATTTATCTCTGAGGATATTATTCCTATTTTTATAGATACAGGAACTACAGGCCAGACAAGTTTAATACCTTGCTCAAAGGTTGTAACTGGTAGGGTCTGAGTCTTAGTCCAGGCTGGCTCAAAGGCAATACTTACAGACATCTGCCTTCACCTGGCAGAGCAGATTTAAAACGTTTTATGCTAGCTCTTGGGGAAGGGTAATATTACTCAAAGTACAAGGAAGAGAAATTATTCATTATGGGAACACAATATGTGTTTCTATTCATGTAGAAACCCCTATAATTTACTGCAATCTGTTTACTTTTTTAGGACGCCATCTTTCTCTATTCATGGGAAATTTTCTATATCCATCTGAATTCCAGTATCAATCAATTCTCATTAAGCTAGTTTTCAGAGAGTTGGAATGATGCAGCATTAATGTTGGGTGTACAGTTTTTCTTTACTATGTAAAGTCTCCCATTTCAGCTTCAAACTAGTCTAATTTCACATTGGTGGCATATCCTCATGAAGGATGCCCTTGCATCTTAACTCATAGTTCACTGTAAACTGTAGAATCCAGGGAAGGAAGCCAAGTGATAAAACATAGTGACTGTAGCTTAGAGGAAAGGTAAGATTGGGGATGACAAGCTGGATGTGATGGAGAAGGGTTTATTCAGGAATGTGATGTTACTGTAGAGTGTCACAACAAATCACACACAACAGCATTGTTTATGGGGCATTAACTGGGCATTACTATGTGCTAGGTACTTCTAAGTGCTTCTATCCATTCATCTAATGTTCACAACATCCCTACAAGGTAGAGCCTATTGCCTTCACCATTTTGTGATGAGGAAACTGAGGCACAGAAATATGAAGTAATATTTTCTTAAGTGGTGGAGCCAATGGGATTCTAACCCAGGCTGTCTGGCTCCATAATGACTGTGTTCTGCTTCCGAAAAAAATGCAAAAGTGCTCCCCAGGCTAAAATGCCCAGCAAAGAGTTGGCTGTAGAAGATTCTACTTGACTCCATCTGTTCATGTTTTTTTGTTTTGGAGACACATTGTAGGCCCAACGGAGGCTGATGGGAAAAAAAAACCCAAAATGGAAGTCCCATTAATGTGCATTGTAAGTCCACATTACAGGAACATATGGGTTCTATAAAGCTACGTGTACTGATTATAAAGAGGACACTTGTGTTTTAAATTCAGTTTTCTGACCACTAGGGTAAGACAGGTAAGGGAAAGGGAAACTAATATGCACTTTCCTGTGTATATATGTGAACGCAGCATATGTTACAGTGACATTCTTTGTTCTTAAAAGTTCAAGAGATGAAACTGGTTCCCAATAACACAGACCTCATTGGTTAAAAGGGTAATTCCTGTAAGACTGAAAAGGATGCCCCTTCTCAGAGAAAGTAGGAAACTAGAGAGCCTATTACATTTGGCAGAGCCTCATTAGGTGCCCTGGATAAATAATCTCATTAAGAATATATCATAGAGAGTTGCTGTTGAAATAATGTCAAAAGTGTAAAATAAAGAAGGATTTAGTAACCTTGAAGCAATCTTTCTGACTCACGCTTTCCATAATATATACTTTATCTAAGAAGGCACGTGAGAGGCTAAATGTTTGACCCAAGTAAGAGGTCTGGTTTCACTAACTTTTTAAAAGTACATTAACATTCATGTTATTATATTCTTAAGAACAAATCTCTGAGGTCTTTAATAATATAGGACACATATGGCCGGGCGTGGTGGCGCACGCTTGTAATTCCAGTACTTTGGGAGGCGGAGACCGGAGGATCCGGGTTTGCGGCCAGCCTCAGCGCTCTCTGTCTCTGTTGTCTGTCTCTCTCTCTGTCTCTCTCTGTCTCTCTCTGTCTCTGTCTCTGTCTCTGTCTCTCTCTCTCTCTCTCTCCTTAGTGAGGCCCTCCGCAACTTCGTGAGACCCGGTTTCAAAATAAAGTATAAAAAATAGGGCCGGGGGCGTAGCGCGGAGGTAGAATGCCCCTGCATTCAAGCCCCGGTACCACACACACACAAAAAAATATAGGACACATATTAGCCAGATTCAAAAGCCAAAAAACCAAAGCCCAGCAATAGCAACATCATCTCTAGGAGTTTAGCTACTTAGGGGCACTATGACTTATTAGCTGGGCAGAGAGTTATTGAAGTTCTCTAAGCCTCAGTTAACTTACCTGTGAATTGGGGATGCCATTAGTATCCCATTGGGTTGCTGTGAGGTTAGGTAGACTAGTTCACAAGTAAAGCACTATTTGATAGTGTCTATCACATGGGAAGCATTAAAACAAGTTGTCATCATTTGGGACAGCAAACTATCAATTGGTTATGAGTTTGGAGCATCAGCTATCCTGCCCTCTATGGATGCATTTGCTTTTTTTCTTTGTTTTCATTTCTATATCCTGGAAACCTACTCAGTCTGACTTTTTATAATTAGAGGCATTCTACACAGTCTCACTGTGATTGTAGGCTGCATTAATTCCTCCCTGCAAAATTCTCTCTTTTTCTCTTCAAATCTTACCAGACACACATTATCTATTTGTCTGGGCAGGCCCAACTTCACTTCAGTCTTGAGGGTTATGTTGTTACACATTTTGTACCCTAAACCTAGCATGCACAGGAAAAGCATGCTGTAGCAGGATCTGTGGAACTGGGGGAAAGTTTAAAACTTGGAGAGCTCTCCTGTTCTTTCTTTAGTAGGCTTTTCCATATCAAATTCTAATCTAGGCTCAGGCTATTTCAAAAACATATCTGATTAAAATTAATGTTGTACAAGTAATAAAATAGAAAATCTCCAATTAAGTCAGCTATTCATTAACATGAATTTCTTTTTTATATTTATCTGCTTATCTGTTTCTATACTCTTATTGTAATTATGTATCATATAATTCAAAGTGATACATAACTTCCTTTAATATTATGTTAAAGTAGTAACCAAGTGAAATGAAATAGCATAGCTGCATCCTCAAATATCTCTACCCATCCACAGTCCCAAGGCAATTATTAATCTCTTCCCAGGATTTGAATATAAATGAACAGAAGTATAACATTATCATTTCAGTAAACATGCCCACAAGGATCATGTTATTTGGGAATACTACCAATGAGAAAACATTGAAATATAGTGTATTATATATTGAAAAATTCTTTAGAATTTCATAAAAAGGCAATATTTCAAATATGAAGCATAGAGTGTGCATTAGATTGATATAATAACTTTCAAATAGGAAGGGAGAGTAGATTATCTACCTTTAAAACATGAAGCTTTGATATTGGGTAGTGTGGTGTTGGGGGAAAAATCTGGACTAGGAGTTGGAAAACTTGAATTTTTGAGTACTGCTTTCTTACTAGCCAAGTGAGTTGGATTAAACATTTAACTCCTTTGAACCTTAAGTCCCATATTCTTAAGATGAGGAAGTTAGATTTGATAATCTCTAAGGTTCCTTTCAGATATAGAATTTCACATTAGTCAACAGTTCACTTTTAGGAACAATTAGCCAGTGCCTGCCATTTGAAAGCACTGCACTAGGTGCTAGCAAAATGAAAAGATAAATATAACGAGCTTCCTAGCCTCCAAGGTTTATAATCATGTGGATTATTAAAATGACCAGGTAATATTTGCAGAGCATTATGTAGTCGTTTTGTCATACCTATTTTATTATTTGTAAAACGTGGGGCAGTGAGGCTCAGCAGATTAAGAATGAGCTTTGCTTCAATCCTCAGGTTCTAGCTGATCTACTACAAAGATTTGGGTAAATTACTCTAAGTCTGTATTTTACTTGAAAATAATTATACTAGCTGGGCATGGTGGTGCACACCTGTAATCTCTGTACTTGGGAGGCAGAGACAGGAGGATTGCAGGTTCAAGACCAGCCTCAGCAATGTAGCAAGACTGTCATCAAAGCAAGACCCTGTGTCAAAATTTAAAAAAAAAAGGGCTGGGGGTGTGACTCGGAGGAGGAAATAAAATAAAATAATTACACTGATCCAACTGAAAGGTATGTTGAGAAATAACAAAGGTTGCACATTCTATAAATTTTTATGGATATCATGTATGTGCCAAGGAAGTGTTGAGAGCTACAGGCAAAAACAGCTGGCAAGGTCCTTCATACAGATTAGCCAGTATACAATTAAAAGTTTGCTGCAAATAAATCAGTATAGCAAATGGCTAGCTAAAACATTATGGGTTTAATTTAAAGTGTGAAGAAGCAAGCCCTTTTGGTACAAAATAATATGTGTCTCAGCTCTCAAAACACCATGATAACTAGTTAAAAACAAACAAAAAACAACCCCAGACAAACCCATATGCATACAAATACTACACATACAAAAGATTAAAAACTTGTACAAAATATATATAACTTTTTATTCCCTAGATGTAGATCTGGCTGAAAACACATTCTTTATCTGCTGGAAAAAGAATGCAAGAGCAGCTTGCCTGCTCAGAGTAAGGGCCAGCTTTCTTGTTAGATCTGCTCAGCCTTCAAGGGTAGCTACCCATCCTTGTGGGGCCTCCCAGAGGTTCTGGTCTGTTAAAGGGGACCAACAGGGATATTTTATGAATGATTCTTGTCTTGAGAAGGAACCTGAATTTAGTACAGTTCTGAGATTCTGTGATTCATTATGTGATTCATTATGAAGTGATTCATAAATGTTTGAATGATAAAGATATGATAGTTAAAATCATAAGGATGTAGCTTATTAAAGAGAAATCTGGGGATTAAAAGGGATGGAGCATGTTACAAGGAGAGCGAGGTATGGGACACAAGAATTAGTTTGTATGAGCCTCTACTGTCTGGCCTAAATTTCAGAACGCTGAAACAAAAGCTTTGGCTGCAGAAATCTAAAATCAAAACGACTGCCCGTTTTGTTACCTGTCGTTTGGGGTGTCATCCACACCATGGCTGGGGTTGGGCCTTGGGATTCCAGGAAACGGTGTGCATGCTTGGGGGTGGGGGTGGGGGCAGCCCTCCATGAATATCTCAAAAATATTCCGTCTTACCAAAATGTGGTTAGTGTGATGAGTTGGTTTCAAGCATTGAAAGAAACAGGACTGAACTCATAAAAATGGTACAAATTTGTGACTTAGGAAACTTAAGGATTAGAAGAATTCATCTCAATTAACGCCGCCCTCTGCCAAATAACAGCTAGTTTCGTTTTCTGGACCGCCTCTCCGCGTCAATGACTTAGATGTTCTTAGCGAAGTAGTGGTCTTTCGTGGGTTGGTGACCCGCCCCTGGACTTGCCGGTGTGCCAGCCTGACCCCAGAGCAGAGAGTGGCCTGGATTTCGTGTGTGCTGTCTGGGGCATGCAGACGTTGTCTGACGGACAAAGCCGGTAGCATTCGAAGCCTTTTTAACAGCCCATTTGTGACGAAGGGGGAAGAAGTGTGTTGACTTTATAGACGTGCATTTCGAAAGTGAGGAGAGGATCGGTTGTTCTGGGAGAAATGGGGATTATTTCCCACCAGAGGATTTGCTAGAAATGAAGACGCGGCAGTTCTTTTTCCAGTTTCCTGCGGTAGGAAACAGCTGGCAACAGAAGTCTCAGTCCAAGTTGGGCGCGGACTGGGCTCCAGCAGAGAGCCGCTGCGAGCCGCGCGGGAGAAGGGGTGGGAGCCTGGCACGCGTGGCGCCAGAGCTAGGGACC
>PVJS01013470.1:0-42022 GCA_004027185.1 Glis glis | reverse complement strand
GGAACCAAAAAAAAAAAAAAAAAAAAAAAAAAAAAGAAAAGGGCAACTCTCATATACTGAGTCCACACACCATTTCTTGAGGCAAAAAGAAAAAAAGCACTTTCAATTCATGGGTCCACGCCATTCAGGACAGAGAGAAAGAAAATAGAGAAAACAGAGAATGACTTCAGGAGCTCACAACTGTATTTTCCTTTTTGCCTTGACTGCCAGGATGCTCAGACATAAGACATCTTTTAAATTTCCAAGTGTATATTTTTTTTGGTAGAATACCCTTTCCTTTGTTGCTTGACACTTAGCTTTTGGTTGTTTTAATGAGCCTCTGGGTTTCTTTCAGTGTAAAATGCAGGCTGTAAGGGGAGGAGAAGAAGACGAAGTTTCTTGATTTAGCATCAAGAAGACTTGAACACAAACAAGAGATGGGCCTGGGCGGAAGGTAACCCAGGGGGTGGTGAGCCCAGCCTGGTGCCTTTCCAGGAGGCGCCCACAGTAGTCACACGGGCCTGGCTGGCTGGCAGGTGGTGTTGCACAAGAACTGAGCTGTCCTAGCCTCTGCGCGGGGCTGAGGAGCTGTCTTTAGAACGGCTCTCTGCGGCCCTAACGGGTGGGTGACAGCTCCGCACACAATAGCTCAGAACTTATTCAGCAAAGCTTGATTTTTTTTTCCTTCAAAGGTTGAAATTTGTTCTACAGATAAAAGGAATGCCTTGGGGAAAATAACTCTAAGGCCTTCCTGACAAACGCAAGTCTCTCTGAGCATCCAGTGACTATTGTGTTAGGGGACAGTCACGGAAATGATAGTCAGGAATGGGAAGCCGGAACTTTTAAAGAACCTGCTCAGAAAAAAAAAATAAGAAACTGGAAGGCCTCATGCCAATTAGCCGCTCCTGGCTGGAAGCTGGCAGACCCAAAATAGTCGAGAGCTGTGAGAGGTGAGATGCTCCTGTTCTGCAAGGGGAGGAGAGAGTTCTGCAGATTTAGGATGTGGGTTCCAGTGGGGCCATTCCCCCTCAGAGATGCCTTCTGTGACCTTTGCAAATAATTCCTCCCATTGCGCTTCTTTTAAAACTTCTTATGGGTGGAGAGGGAGTTAATAAAAGAAACAATATGTATTAAAAAAAAAAAGCAAGGTGCCCAGAGTACGGCTAATGGAATTTGATGCTGGCTTTAATTTTAATGAAGAAAGTTGCCAGTAGCAACAAAACTGTCAGCCGCCGCCGAGCACCATTAATAAAGATCGAGACAACATTAGTGCCCGGCACCAGTACAAAAGGTTCCCTGCGCTTCACGCTGTGCTAAATTGGCTACCCAATTTTTCTTAAGTGTCCATTCTATTTAGAAGACAATTTATTAATTTTTGCCATTCATTGTCCGTTGACAGGCCATCATTTTGTAGCCCGAATTTTAGATGAAAACTAATTGAAAAGACTGGCAGTATTTATGAGGGGTATTATTTGTCAATTACAGCGGCAAATACCCCTCGCTACCACCAACTTTGATGCCCCTGTTCTCTGGGTGTGAGCACTGTTACTTGCTGGCATTAAAATATGAGTGAGTCTCCCCCAGCAAATCAAGCTCATCAATTTCATAGGCATGGAGGAAAACCACCTTTCATGTTCTGCGACCCTTCATGGTAGATGGATACATTGTGACTTGTGACAAAGAGGAAGTATCATCCAGTAACGATTACAGACAGTTGTGCACACCAAATCTAATTCATCGGCAGCTAATTTGGAGTCATTTTTTAACATCCCTGCGTAAGTCATAACAACTTCTTAAAAGGTCTGCATCCTAAGTTTTGTAATTTTAAAAACTAAGCTATTATTATGTTAAACAAATTCAAGCAGGGGTATGTGTGTGCATGCGTGCGTATGTTCTGCACATCGATTTGCCAAATTGAAAGTTTGGTCTTGTTTTACATATGATAAGCCTTACCTTTTATAAGGAAAAACCCTTTCAATTAGGAAACACCCCTTCAGAACTTTATAAATAACAGTTTGATAAATATATTGCTGTGCAAATGTTGGGGGTCATATTCTATATTATCTTCATATTTTTAACTAACGCTACCAACACCCTGATGAAATGCGTCTTAGCAATGAACAGTAATATGCTTATCAACTCAAGAAAAATCTAATGAATTACAATTTTATATGCCCAACTTAACTTCCCTTCCTGCAGTAATGCTGATGATGGAATTTGTTGGAGATTGCTAGACAGTCTGGATTATGTGCAATTTGAATTGATACAAAGTTAAAGGTTACAGCTATCAAGATACACATTTTCCCGAAGGAGCTGTACTAAATTAAAAGCTGTATGGTCATGGTGTCTTGCAAGCTCTCCAGTCCGGTGCCAGAACAATGAGAAGTCCCTGAGACCACCCGGTAGAGCGCTGAGCGTGGCGAGAAGCACCCAGCACATCCAGACAACCTAGCAAAATCCACAGCACTGAATGGGCGGCCTATTTCAGTAGACTCCGGCTTCTTCGGTGCTTTTAACTGGAAAGCCTTTCTGTATATACAATCAACTCCCCAATGACCACTGTGAGACATTCTTGGAACTCACTCACAGGGGCGCACAAAACACTTGTCTATTAGCTGCTTCCAGTCGTTCCTTACTACGGATTGACATTGATTTTGCTGCTATCCAAAAGCGACCTGACAAAGCCAGGAGGCGCTCTGCGGTGTCACTTCTGATGGATGTGTGACGTGTCATGCATCCCCGGTGTTGAGCCTCTCAACCTCTGTCCTTTCTGTTTGGAAAGTAACAGCTGTGAGCCGGGCATGGCGGCGCATGCTTATAATCCCAGTACTTGGGAGGCTGAGACCAGAGGATCCGGGTTCATGGCCAGCCTCAGCTATTTAGGCCTCCGCAACTTAGTGAGATCCTGTCTCAAAATAAAGAAAAAAAATAGGGCTGGGGGTGTAGCTCGGAGGTAGAATGCCCCTGGGTTCAATCCCCAGTACTGCAAAAAAAAAAAAAAAGTAACAGCTGTGGTGAGGGTAGAGTGTCCACACAGATGCGCGTTCTACGAGCAACCTGAGTGTCAGGGATGGCACAGGCGAGGGACCGGGTGTGAGGAGTCCTCCAGGGTGCCACGGGAGACCGCGGGGGCGGGGGGCAGGTGGCCGGGGTCATGTTAGCTCTCAGCAGAGGCCACAGAGCTTCTGGGGACCGTGCCAGGATCTGGGCGGGCTCCAGGAGGGTATTTCCAAGAGGGATGCCCGGCACCCCTGTGAGCAGATCTGGGCCCATTAAATGTGGGACGATTGAGTTCATGCCGTTCTGTCATCCACAGCATAGGGGACCACACTGTGGGGACCAACTGTGTTCTCAGACATCTGAGAACATGACACATGAGCCCACACCTGCAAGAGGTCTGTTGGTTTAGCATCAAGCAGGTGGCCCTGTCTGCAGTCTTGAGACTTCGTAGTAATTACACAGAGGACCTTTTCTGATAGCTGTCCTGCCTGCAACCCCGAGCTCTGACTCTGTGGGATGCTGGCCCTCTTCTGTCCTGCATTGTGAACTCGGGGTTAGAGTGTGGCCAACGCCAAGAAAAGGGGTCCCCAGGACTGTTTTACCACTGGACAGGCAGGTGGTCTACATGGGGCTGCTCACGACAAATGAGAAGCATTTCTGGGATTCTGGTTTTAGTCTGCTGCTGGCTCAGGTGGGGAAAGGCCACGAACGTCGAGTGCCCAAGTTAAACACATGGATCATGAGAGTGTGTGGCCTGATGGTGGTCCTGGCACAGAAGATCGGAAGCAAGAGGTACCTCCTCCTCTGCTGTTTGGGTCATCCATCATCTTCTATGAACCAAAGAGTTCCTTCCTGTTGACGTCTGCTAAGGCAGATTTTCTTGTAGGCAAAAAGCAAATCATTCTGGGTGAACCACTGGGGGTCAGAAGAAACCCGAGAGGAGGAGCCGCAGTCTCAGTGGTGCTAAGTTAAGATGAAAATTCCGAGACAAGGCTGACCCCTGGGAATGTAGCAGCCTACATCGAGGGACCCCAAAGGGCAGATAAGACATTTCCTCTAAGGCCTGGAGGTCAAGGTCATCTCCTCCTCTACCCAGGTGCCATGTCATCTGATGACTAACATCTGGTCCCCAACTGTAAAGAGCATCCCCTACCTTGAACCACGCGGAGATGCTCAGGCCACCCAGTCTTTGCAGCAGCTCAAGGAATAGCATGAGGCACGAGTAGATGTGCAGTTTTAACATAAAAATCGAAAATTTAGGGCAATGAATGTAAAGGAGAAAAAAGAAAAAGACTGATGCTCTTTATATTTCAACCAGGAATGTCTCTATTTTTCATTTAATAGAACCCATCTTTTATGACTTCAGAAATATACCCCAAGTAAAATAGTTTTAGAATTTGGTTTGAAAAATGGTAAATCCATAACTGACTTAGTAACTATGTCTAAACTGTTATGGTGAAGATATTTATATCTGGTATAGCAAAGGGAACTTAGAACTTTAGTGGATATTTAATTTTGAGTAAATCTAACAACGATCGATTTTGAAATGCCTGCTACACTACTGAGAAGTCCAAGTAACCCTCTTGCAGGTAGACTTTTGCTACCCCACACACTGAGGAGACACTGCCCCTTTCCATCTCCCAACCCCATCCAAGGGATGGGATGGCAGGCCGTGTGTGTGTCAGCAATGTCAAGTTTCCACACGCAGCCTGATGAGGCTGGCTTGTTGGCCTGTGAATGCATACATCTTTCTTCCCTGCAAGCTTTGTCCGTTTTCCTTTACCTCTACACATTTAGGGTCCATCGGTCATTCCTGGTTTAAAACAGTTAAGCTGTCGGAGGTGCACGGCACACCCTCCCGGGGAGCATCCTGCCGCATGGCCATATCAAGAAGCAAGAGCCCACAGAGCATCCCAGGGGCTGGCCGCGGAAGCGAGCTACCCTTCTGAGGGTCTTTTACAGAATCCTGGCTCCCAAAAGATGGACGAGTAAAGGACGGTTTCTCATAATTTTCTCTGTTAACTTTGATATGAAAAATATAATGGTAAGAAAGTAAGGCAAGGCAAAGACCAGTCATTTTTGAGATCTTAGCACTATACTGACATCATTCCGGCAATTCCGTGCGATACTCAACCCACGACGACCTAACCCATAAAGCAAGAGAAGCCCAGCGAGGTTAGCAAACTTCCCCGAGTTCACAGAGAGGGAAGTGGATGGACTTGGCAGGACCAGGCACCAGGCTGGCCTGGGCTGGAAGCCTCCTGTCTCCTCCGCGTACATCTCTAGGTCCTGAGCTCACGCTCCATCTAACTTGGCTGGCCTGGAGGGGACTGTTCCTTTACAGCTAAGACAACAATTGAAGCTGGAACCAAGAACCAGTGTGCCCCCGCCTCTGGGAAGAAGGACGAAGGGGCCCCGGGGATACTTAAGAGGATGGCCTCGCATATTCCAATGGTGGGGAAGGGAGTCAGGGAGGGAGGCCAGCGCTGTGGCCAGCAGGCGGGACCACCGCACAGGTTTCAGTCGGAAACAGGGAGGAGGTGGTCCCCTCCGTGCAATATATTCTGTGTGGCCTTGAACAAGGAACTGGCCTAAATTTTCTCAGTGGTGACAGGAGCTGACAAGGCTTGATCACTGGTTTTCTAATTGGGTTTACTGGAGGTGACCCCCAAGCCCCAAAGACAGGGGCAGGCTGGCTGGATGGCTGGGTGGGTGGAGCCCTTGCTAAGTCGCAATGGTTCTATGAGCCTCTATGTCAAATTTCCTTCTTCTGCACGCAGAGAAGACCCAGAACAGACACTGTGTCCCCTTACTTGCTTCATTCATAACTTGGAACCATCAGGTATAACTCAATGACGACATCTCAGTATTTCTAGACCGGAAGCTGATGAGGACAGTCTGCATTTGCCCGGGTTTTTGCTAGGAACAGTACTTCCCAAATTAATTCCCAGCAGCGCCGACACTGACTTCTGACCCAAACACAAACAACCAACCATCCTTTCCCCCATCACAACACACCAGCCCGCTGGCTTCTCATCTCCCTCCCGGAATCGATGGACTAGTTTGTTCTGTAAATTTCGGCACTTGTAAATGCACTTATCATACTTTACTCCCTAAATGAGGCTGAATAATATATTCGTCTGATTAAATTTTCATTACCATTCAAAATCATTATTCAGTCATATCGTCTGGTAGAGCATTCTGGCTTTTGAGTCCTCAAATAATTACCATCGAGTCTCAGAAAAGTAGTACCTGGTTTTGCTAACAAAGAAAAAAACTTGTTTTTTTAGGCCATCTAAAACAGAAAGCAACTGTTGAAGATGGGGGGCAGTGGGGGTGGGGGGAGACTGACATCCTCAGTCCTGGGGTGCTGAGGGATTTATCTGCACCTGCCCGAGGGCTAATTGGGAAAAAAACACAAAAATCACAAGGAAGTTGACAAGTCCAGAATTTTTCTAATTCAGTATCATAAGCAGAAAGGAAATCATGACCTTTTTCCTAAAACAACAAAAACACAAAAACAAAATGCTCTTTACCTAACTTGCCTAAGTCAGGTTTCAAATCTTGCAAGATTGTAAGAGGGAGTCTTTTTCCCTTATTCGATTTGTGAAACGCAGCGAAGATGGATCCTCTCAAATAATCTTTGATTTTAATGCCTTACTTTTTACCGCTGCTTGTCCCCCAAACATGCAAAGATCCAGTAAATAGGATTTAAAAAAAAGAAAAAAACCCCGACAAGATTCCTCAAAGAAAGAGTGTAAACTCGCATTGATTTCCTCCTTTGTTGAGGGAATTGCCCGCTATAGAAATTACGGGGTCTTTTGTAAGTTGCCCAACTTTCTGGAGGAGCTCCGTTTCTTGGGCTCCCCCTCCTTTAACCTCTTTGTTGGAGGGTGTCAAAGGTCTAGCAGAGATGCGCTGAAGTCAGGACAAACGGCGGGCCTGCCTGCTATCGGCCGGCCGATCTGCAGTTCACCTCTGTTCACTCCCACCGCTAATTCATCATGGCCCGGACAGCTGGGCTGATTGTGGGCCTCCCGGCACAAAGCCGGCTGGGCTGACCACCCCGCGGCCCTGGCCAGGGGGAGGGCTGACGGGCACAGGCTCAGGAGGCCCGAGATAAGTGCTGGCTGTCAGTACAAGGACAAAGAAGGGCAGGCCCTGGGGAGAGAAAGGAGATAAAAAAAAAATTCTCCACAACTGCTTTATCTGATGAGGGTTATGGCTAATTAATTATAAACTCAATTACCTAACCCTTACTTCAGCAGTCTCTATTCATTAAGAGATAAAACTTGACTGACGGCGAACTTTCTCTCACATGCACACATACACACCGCAGCATGCCGGCTTTGATTTATACTCGCCGGCACCCCGTTTCCTAAAAAGATCTCCAAGGCACCCTTACCTGTCAGGCGCCTGTCAGGAGAGGGCCCGTTTCTGGGGTCCCCCCTCCCCGTTCTGAGCCCCCTCTGCTGCACGCCAGGAGGGCTCAGCTCCCATGCTGGGCCCTGGCATTAAAAAAGCAAACCCAGACACCAGACAATAGACATTACGCACACGCCTGCCCCTTCTCACCGCTGCGCTTGTCTCTGCTGCATTTTAAGTGAATCTTTTAATTTGGGTGCTAAAATTGGGTGATTAGCTACAGAACCGCTTCTCTCCCCAACAGGCAGAGGGAAGAAGCAAGCGCTCAGGCATATATTATTTTTAAATACAAATTTCCACGCCTCCCCCCTCCCCGAAATTCTGGAGGGGCCTGACCTCCTTCGTCAGTTCCCGGCACCTGGTTTCAAGGCGGCGGCAGCCACAGGCCCGTCTCATCAATAGACTCCATTCAGCGGAGGTTGTTAATCTCTCTCACCCTCTCTCCGCTTTGCCCACTTTAATGTATTTTCATGTCTATAAGTTCTTTTAATAAGCTGGGAGGGTCTGGGAGAGAAATACTTCAGGTTTCCTCACTGCTCGTCGCCAAAATTACCTCTGGCGGACTGCAGATGAGACGGCTAGTTGTGTATCTAAATGCCCGCGTTCATTTCTGTGGCTACAGGGAGCCTCCCCGGGCCCCCAGGTTTCATGTCTGCTCAATTATTTTTATGGTGAGCACTCGGGAGACCCCTCCCTGTCCCCTTCCTTCTGCTCCCAGGCTCCCTGCCCTGGTGTTTCCGGGGGGTGTCTCTTGTCCTTTCTCTCGGCGCTGTGGCACTGGGGCTGACATCCTGGATTCAGAGCCACACACGTGGACACGACACCCATGCGCTCTGCCCAGGCCACCCTGGCTCTGGTTGCAAATGCCAAGGTGGGGAGGTTGAGGGACACAGGTGGCAAGGTGACTGTAAGAACACGCTGCCCACCTTCCCTCAGAAAGATGCCCGAAGCCAGGCCCTCGCCCTGGGCCCCACCACCCACAGCGCGCTGGTGGGTGGTAAAGTGTGCAGGAGGGGGGCGGTGATGATGGGGGACACCTGGCACGGACCTGGCGTAAAGCTGCTTCCGCCGCGCCCAGGAACTGGCCTTGCTCGGTATACCTGTCACCGCTCCAGGGTCCCCCAGGCCACGTACTACATCTGCAGTGGGGCCACTCAGCCCTCCCGGCTCTGGCAGGGCACGGGCCCCCCACAGATGTTCACAGCACAGAGTCAGCCACGACCATCCAAATGGCAGGCTGCTGCTTCTGAGGGCCACCGCTGCCAGCTCAGAGGGCCTGGGGGGACTGGCTGGTGTGCCCAGGCGTAACCAGGGGGAAGACCCTCACAGTGCCTAGAAACCAGGTCTCGTGAGTAGTGCTCTTCCCCCAGGAGATTCCTGTGCGCACTAACCCAGCGGGCACGCCTGGGAGCCAGCTCCGGGGGTTGTGGAAGGAGGCTGTGCGGCGGGGGGACCCTCAGCCAGGGCCTGGCACTGCCACCGCCTGGCTTGCCCCCAGCCTGGCTCAGTGAACCTCTGCACGCCAAATGGACCTGGAAACCCATCAATCCCCTGGATGGACTTGACACGAGTGGGCCGTGGGGTGCGTCACGAAGCTCCCAGCTTCCAGTCTGATCATCTTCCTTTGGCATTTGAAATGTCCATGAAGCCATCGCCCTGTGGTGTAGGATGGCAAGAGGATCAAGGGCAACCAGGAACACGGATATTCCTTGCAAAGCAGCAGTTTCTTTTCTTCTTTTTCTTTTTTCTTCTGGTACTGAGGATTGAATCCAGGGGCCTTCTACCTTCAAGCTACACCCCTGGCCCTTTTTATTTTTTGTTTTTGAAACAGGTCTTACTAGTTTGCTGAGAGTCAAGTGCTAGGATTCCAGACGAGGGTCACCACGCCCGGCCCAGTGTTTCTTTATAAAGCCTTACCCACTGGAAGCCTCAAGTCACCCATCACATTCCAAATGTGGCCTCCCAAGCCAGAGCTGCTTGGAGTGACTTCCTGGTCACTGCGCTGAGTCCACGCGCACATGGCAGAGCCAGCGGCTGTCCCACCCAGAGCGCATGACGCAGTGGCGCTGGGCCCAGGAAGCTGGGTCAGCACTGCCCGGGGAGGTGAACACTCTCAGGACTGAAGAGGCCGCTCATCTGTAAGTCAGCTTAGGAAGGAAGGGAGCAGTTAGTGACTTGTGGCTCTTGACATTTCCATCGTACTTATGTCAGGCACAATCTCAGACTGGTAGGTTTCAATGTTTTTTCTCTCTCTTTTTTTTTTTTTTACAGAGCTGGGGATTGAACCCAGGGGCATTCTACCTCCGAGCTACACCCCCAGACCGATTTTTTTATTCTTTATTTTGAAACAGGGTCTCACTAAGTTGCAGAGGGCCTCACTAAGTAGCTGAGGCTGGCTGCAAACCCGGATCCTCCGGTCTCAGCCTCCCAAGTACTGGGATTACAAGCATGTGGCACCACACCCAGCTTCGATGTTTTTTCTGCATAGGGCGAGAATGAGCACTTCTCTCAGGAGTCCCCATGCTTCAGCTCGGCTCAGTCATCTGTGTCTTCGCACACTGTTAGTAACCTACGGTTTGCTTGTTACCCCTGTTGACTGCAGCAGCCCTGGCTGCAGGACACTGAGGGAGGCGGGTGGGCAGGAGAAGAGACAGGTGCATGCTGTGGGCGAGCGCTGGGCTGGCACCACTGCAGGGGCCACTAGTCCTTTGTTCCTTTCACTTCCCTGTCCTCCACCAGAGAGGAAGGGACAGCGAAGGAGCCTGGGGGAGACATGCGAGAGGCGGGAGCAGGAAAGGGTGGTGCTGAGAAGGAAAGAGGGTGCACCCATGGCGTGCATATGGAAGGGGAGGCCGTGTGCATCGTGCGCCCAGGCCAGGTCTACCTCTTCCCCTCGGGACAGGGTGGGAGAGAAGCAGGCGAAGCAGAGATGCGTCCTGGAGGAGGTGGCCTGGAAACTCCAAGCCTGCCAGGAACTGAAGTGCAGTCAGGCAGGTCCCCCTGTAGGGTTTTTTTTGAAGGGGGTTGCTGGGGATTGAACCCAGGGGCATTATACTTCTGAGCTACACCCCCAGAGCCCTTTTTTATTTTGAAACAAGGTCCCACTAAGTTGCTGAGGGTCTCGCTAAGTTGTGGAGGCTGGCCTCAAACCTCAGCCTTCCTAGTACTGGGACTACAGATGTGCATCATGACACCCAACTTCCCTGTAGGATTAGTACCCTCCATCAGGAAGAGGTGACAACCATGGACACTGAGCTCTGAGAATATGAGAAGGAAGACCCAGCTTCCATTTATCTAGGAAACCTTCCAGGTCCACACATCGAAAAGCTGGGAGCAAATGGAAACCTCCACCACGGGCTGCCACGGGAGGAAAGACCCCTGGCTGAAAACGTCACGGCAGCCCACGTATGTCACCAATACCACGGAGAGAGGACTCACTTCTAAACTTGATCTGAAACAATGAATGCTTGGAGAGGCATTCGGAAAAAAAAAACCGGTAAATGATAGTCATCTGTGTGGTCATAATTGGCCCTTGTGGGCCAATAGGAGGAAGACGTTTGCAACTTTTCCCAGGAAATTATATTCTGAATCCTTCACGAGGTGGACCTCGTCCTTTTCTGAGAAAACTTGATGGCGGTCTTTAGTATTCACTGGCATAATTAGGACTGCAGTTAATTTCATTAAATTCTCTTGCTGCTAAATGAAGCAGATTATGAGACATCTTTTATTGCAAGGCGTGAAATTGCAGCCTGTCAGCTGCCAATGGTGGGGTGAAACTAATGAATTACAGGGTAAATAACACCAGAATTAACCAGCCAATTTAACAGAGCGCCATGGAACAAAGTCATTTTTACTTGGAGCTTTAAGGAACAACATGGCCAGGATACCTAGAAAGCACACGGATGAGCAGGAAGTCAGTCCAAGGATATGGATGACTTCAAAGACTGAGAGGGAGGATGAGGGGGGGCAGCTGGGGTACAACTCCTAAATCCTCTCGAATAGCCAAAAGCATAAAGAGCCCAATTGAGAGGAGTTCCCCAAGGGCTCCCAGGCTGGGAGAAAAGCTTAAGTGAATTATCAAGGTGAACTATGTTTTCACTTGTGCCTCGTGGGAAGAGAGCCAGGAAAACGTTACCTGGATGCTGTGTGGGACTGTCCATTTCCACGAACAAACAGCAAGGCTTGGAAACTAGAACTATCAGTGTGCTATTCTCGACAGGAATGATCTCATCATGGACACCAATCGATGGATTATTAGTTTCATGGGGAATTATCTTCACTTCTTGCTAAACCCAAAGATAATAATGATTTGCCTCTTTTTCTCAGCCGTGTTCTGCCATGGCATAGGCAGTATGCTCTCTCGGTGTTAGACAGAAGCGATTTGCCTCTGAGTAGGACTTTAGTCACTACTTATTTACCATGCGCGGACCCTATCCCAGGCGGGTGCCAGGTGGAGGAGCACTCCCTGAAGAGGTTGGATGTGAAGGGCAGCTCTGACAGGTGCAGACGCCCACCTTTAGTGGAAGCAAGGCCAAGACAGGGTGGTGCACAAGTGCTGGGAGGAGCCAGGCAAGGGCCCTTGGCCCTCTTTGGGGAGAGCTGAACTGAGTCGTGGCTGTGGAAGCAGATCTTCAAGACAATCGAGAGTAACAAATGGTGTAACGCGCAGGTACCCTGGCACGGGTACCCAAGGAGCTCCAGGGGCACCCTCGCTTTGGAGCCTGTCACAGCAAGTGCTTACAGGAGTGACCACAAATTGTCTTATGCCCAAGGTTTTAACATTTTCCCCACTGCATTGACCAGGCTCTGAAATGACAGGAAATTATAATCCTGGAGTGGGAAGCTATGTTAAAGGTCACCTGGTGAAGTCCATCATGTGAAGTGTGTGCTAGGGACAAGATCGTGTCATGGGACTCTTGCCATCCTTGGGAGAGGACAGAGAAAACAGAGCTCTACTGTCCCCGGGTGCAGGCTGCACCTTCCCATGGGACACAAAAGGGCAGGTGTAGCACGCAAATTACTGTCAAGGCCAACACGCATGGGAAGGCACGTGGTTCAGGATCCCAGAACGCGACTGAGATGGCAGACGTCACCTCTTCAGGAGCACCAGCAGCTGTGCTAACTGAGTGATGAGCATTCAAAATATTGAGAATTTTTCTTATTTGATAAAATGACACAGATTAAATTAGTATGGCTAGAGCAGTTTTACGATAAACTTGATTCATTTTAACCCTGTCATATCTTTTCAAAGATGTAATTTTCTATACAAAATGAACTTCGAGCTAAATAATTTATGAAGTGGTTCACATTACTTATGAATTTAATATAGAGTAGGTACACGGTGCAACAACATCATTTTCATTGTGGACCATTTTTCTTTTGGACAAAAGTGAAGCAACAGTCATGTGACTGGAAAGAATGTGTGTGAGGTTCTCCCATCAGGGACACACGCTAGACTCGGGGCTCAGGGTTGTCACTGGACTGAACATGCAGACACTCACCAAGTTTCCAGACTGCCACAAGGAAAGCAGGTATTCAGCCTTCACCAGAATGGCTTGCACAAAGAGTCTGGGCACAGTTAGACACTCATCAACTCGGGCTCATGAGAACCCACCTGCCCCAAATCCAAGATCCCAGATGCCAATCTGGGGCCTCTTTGCAAGCAAGCCCTTCAAGGACAGCAGCTCCGGCCTTAGGTGCTAACTTTCTCCTGCACAGGTAGCTAGGAAAAAGGCAGGTGGGCGCGCAAGCAAGGGCACAGCAGTGGGGTGGGGGGTTAGCAAGTACCCTGGGTGAGTGCTGCATTTCAGATGTGCCTAGGAGCACCAAGGCACCAGGTAGAGGGAGAACTGGAGCCAGGAGCTGGCTGTGGGGTTTGGGCTTCATCCCAGAGGTCGTGGGAAGCCTGGGACTCCACGGCTGCAACCAAATAGTGAGCAGAAAGGCCACTCCCTGCAGGAGGAGGAGGGACTGAGGGCCACAGGCACTGGCTGTAGGAGGCCTCTGTACCCGTCCTGGCAGGGAGGGGGTGGGGGGTGAGCTGGTGTGAAGAGCAGGACCCCTAGAGAGGGGGAAAGGCGGCAGCATGTGGTGACTGTCGGGAGTGGGTAGGGAAGGGTGACACGTGTGACCAGGGATGGTCCCAGGCTCCTAACTAGGGTGGCCCCATAGATGAGATGCAAAGACAAACAGCTGGGGTGGAGGTGGGGAGGGGACGCCAGGAAAGGAAGACCTGCAAGAAAAGACCCACTGTTGTTGGCTGGGCAACCCCACAGCTGAGGATGGGATGTCCTCAGGAAGCCCAAGCTGGGGGTCTGCCTAGCTACCTGAGTGCCCCTACATTCTGTTTTCTATTAGGGAATGTCGGGACACAACTTGATTGCTGGCTTGCAGGTATGTAAACATTGGCACTCACAGAGGCTGGTGGGGTGTCTGCTTTTGGTGTCCAGTGTGGTCTGAGCTGGAGTAACTGTGGAAGCAGCCTGGTGACCCCCAAGGAGGTCTGGTGGGCTGCCCCGCACTGCCTGCCGGGCCCCTCTTGAGTTGGGAGCCTGGTGACCCCCATGAATGGTCTGGTGGGTTGCCCCTCACTGCCTGCCTTCCCCCAAGAGAGTAGGGATGCTTGGTGACCCCCATGCAGGGTCTGGTGGGCTGCCCCGCACTGCCTGCCTTCCCCTGAGAGTCGGGATGCTTGGTGACCCCCATGCAAGGTCTGGTGGGCTACCCTGCACTGCCTGTGGGGCCTCTTGAGCTTTGGATGCCAGGGCAGTGCGCCAGTCACCCTGACCTGTATGGTTATTAGGACCCATCTGCAGCCGAGGACACATTTCGTTTCTGTTTGGGGAACCTGCCTGGCTGATGCAGGACTCCTGGCAGGAAAGTGTCTTGGTGACTGTTCAGTTCATTCACATGTCATACACCCAGGCCTGTTGCTGGCCCAGGACCCCACCTGGTCCTGGGGTACCAAGAACAGTAAGCTCTAACTGCTGCCCATGCATGATTCGCAGCCTAGTGGGGGAGGTGGGAGAGGAAGAAGTCATGACTACGGGCTACAGAATGCCATCTTGGGAATTCAAGCAAGGATGGACACAGATAACAGGCCCCTCCATGGGCCCTGGAGAGGAAAGACAGGCAGGCTTCTGAGGGACTGATGGGTCAAGGAGCCCCGTGCAAAAGGCTAGAGGTGGGCTGCACAGGTGCCCGGGACAGGGGCATTGGGTGGGGATGAGACAGAGGCTGGGCCAGAAGCTACAGCAGGAGGAAAACACAGGTGATGCTGAGCCTTGAATGCTGTGCTGAGCTGCATGAGCTACAGGGAAGGCGGGGTGGCTGTGACACAGAGAATCAGCCCTGGGGGCCCTGGGGGTTCCACCCTGCAGAAGCACTTTAATCAGCTGAATTTTTTAGAATCAGCCATCAGCATTTAAAGGTGATGAGATTTTATATGCAAATTCAGATTCCCAGTCTTCTTAAAAACCAGGACCATCTGGGACTAGGGTGATCACTGAGCAGGGAGGGGGCGTGGAAATGAGGAGGGATGCCTCTATGGGTGGGGTTTCCCCCACTGCTGACCACACTCTGACCCCCGTCATCCTACTCATGAAAAGTCCCTGCTTGGCACCTATCACGCATCCGTTTTCAACATCTGTATTCAAATTTTAAAATATTACTAATTCTTGGAGTGGGGGTGTGAAAGGTCATAGTTAAAGGCTTAGCACAGAAAGGCCCAGGGTAGCTGACGTGGCGACAGCCAGCTGGAACAGGGGAGGGCCTTGTGTGCAAGCCAAGACCTTCCACGTGCAAAATGACGGCCACAGAAGTATCTTCTGAAGACTGAGACCTCAGAGCAGAGTAGAGGATGGACTTAAGGAGCCAAGACAGGCTGAGTGGCAGCCTGGGGACCACTGCTAAATTCTAGGAAGGGAATTTTCAAGCTCAGAGCCAAGGTAGAGGGCAAAGGAGGGGTGTCCAAAGGGCAAGGTCCTGAGTGACATTCACGACCAACACAACACACGCCACCATTGGTGGCATCAGCCCCAAAACATCTAGAAAAGAATTCTGGGCCAAGTGGAAACAGAAAAGGAAAGGAAAGGGAAGCAGCAATTCTCAGTGCGGGCCTCAGGCTGCCCAAGTCCATGATGCCCACAGACATGCAAGAGTCAGATGGAAAGGCTCTGCAGGGAACTGTATTCCCGGGATCAAAAAGATGCCGAGCAAGCCAGGTATGGTGGCGCATGCTTGCAATCCCAGTACTTGGGAGGCTGAGACTGGAGGATCTGGGTTCGCGGCCAGCCTCAGCTACTTAGTGAGGCCCTCCGCAACTTAGTGAGACCCGGTTTCAAAAAAAAAATAAAGAACAAAAATACAGGACTGGGGTGTAGCTCAGAGATAGAATGCCCCTGGGTTCAATCCCAGTACCGCAAAAAAAAAAAAAACAAAACAAAAAAAAAAAACAAAAAACAAAAAACGATGCCAAGCAGCTACCCATCTAGAGATGGACCTGAGAATAGGGACCTCCGATTCGGGGCAGAGAGGTGCCCACGTGCAGACAGCCTGAAGAAGGTGAGAGCAGGAAAAGAGGGGCAGCCAGACAGAACCCAGGGCGGAACCCAAGGGTGCATGGAGCATGCAGGAAGCCAGGAAGAGCCAGCCCCATGCAGACGCTTCCCCCGTGTCACAGGCTGCAGGTGCTAGAGGAAAGAGGAGGGCGGTGCTGTTCTGGAAATGCAGTATTGCTCCTGGGCCACAGGAGATTCAGTTCCACCAAGAGAACAGTCGATCAGATCCGGACCACCCGGTGCTGAAGCATGGGGGAAGTGTGCGGGGATCGAGGAGGAGTCCTACAGTGTGCGCAGAGATGGGAAGGAAAGGACGGAATGGGGGTGCAGCGTGGGACAGTGAGGAGATGAGAGGAACCATCCAGGCAGGCCCACGCTCAAGAGGAGGAGAGCTGGCACTCAGTTCTGGGAGCCCAGGATCAACAGCAACCTGAGCAAGCCACCAAGGGCTCTGCCAGAAACCCGAAGAGGGGTGGCAACGGGACCACAAGCTTTTCTATTTGAGTTTGAAGACCTGTATTGTATCCTTAATTTTATATAAAACTTTATAAATGAGACGAAAACATATCCAGTTTATAGAACTGATAGGGTAGGGAATTCCAGTCCACTGGAGGCTTGCTACGGTGTGTCTTTCTTGGCACATCCCAAAAGAATATTTCTCAGAATAATGCCTTTAAATTTAAAAAGTTACCCAAAAAATCCAACTATATTGAAATATGGTGCTAAAAATGTAAGAAATACCTATGGTAGAGCAAAAAATATGCTTCTTTATTAACACATTAAGATCTATGGGCAGACCTAACGCCCACTGTATTGCCACACAGTGACGACTGAAAGCAACCCGCAAAATTAGGGGTGACTGCATGATAAAGGGGATATGGCAGTGAATTCTTTTATCTATGTACTGGGAATTGAACCCAGGGACACTCTGCCTCTGAGCTATACCCCCAGTTCTTTTTTATTTTGAAACAAGGTACCACTCCGTTGCTGAGGCTGGCCTCAAACCTTCAAGCCCCCCTGTCTCAGCCTCCCAAGTACTGGGATGAGAGATGTGCACCACCATGCCCGGCTGCTTATGCTCCTATTTGAAGGAGATGCTAAATTTCAGTTGAGGATAGTGGAAAACGAATGAATTTCCCCAAACCCTTCGCGGCTCCCTGAATTCCATCTCCAGAGCCCTGTGAGGAGCTCTTGTTCTAGGTCTGGCCTCTGCTCCGGAACGAGGCAATCCCTCCAAACTAAGCCACCTGCAAGCGGCTGCGGCCTGTGAGCGAGCAAGGTGTTTGCTCTAGAACATGGGCACTAGGCTCTGGAGCTTAGAGATCAAGAAGAGGAGGGAAGCCTGACACCAGGAAGTTGGGAGAAGGGCACCCCGAGCAAGTGTGGGCCTCCAGCGGGAGGAAGCCCTCGTTTCCTCCATGAGACGGGGCTGGTACCAGCAGGTGAACGCGCTGATCCAAGCATCTACTGTAAGGTTTCTCTTAAATATGGAGATTCTTCGCTTCCTAAATCAGTGCCCCAGGTTCCTTGACTCATTAGTGTGTGGGGGGAAGACTTCCTGGAGCTGGCAATGAAGGAAGAACAGTGGGTGCCTAGGGGAGGAAACAGGAGATCACAGAGAAGTGATACCCGGATGAGTCTGAGAGAAGGGATGTCTGCTTGAAATGATTTATTCTTTCAGCAGAAGCTGAAGACAGCAGAAGCTCAGAGCTGGCTGGAAGGGAGAGCCCTTGGTGAAAATTAAATGCATTCATCAACACAGCGCCAAATTACAATGCCTGACATGTAGAAAGTTCTCAATAAATATTGGTAATTCTTCATAAATTGCTAAATGACCAGCAAGTTTACTAATTTTAGAATAAATGCATGTCTGTTCAAGGGTTTCCTAATGAGTGTGACTGCTGGTCACTTCTCTTCTGAACAAGTGCTCCCAACAATGCATTACGGCATCGTTTATTACCGGGTATCAATCGGCACCTCTCTGCACTTGCTTTTTTCTTTTTCAACGGTCAGGCTTCTCAGAAGCATGGTCCATGCTCGCCAACCCACACCCTCGTGCTCGTCACTCCACAGCCTGTGACCCATTTCCTCTGTTGCCCCACTGTCCCACCAACCAATGCATGCTTTCTCCTCCCTTTCCTATGTTATCTCCTTTAAAAAGGCAACTTCTGGTGGTGCACACCTGCAATCCCTGTACTTGGGAGGCTAAGATGGGAGGACCACGGGTTTGAGGACAGCTTCAGCAATATAGCATGACTCTCAGCAACCTAGTGAGACCTTGTTTCAAAATAAAACATAAAAAGGGCTTGGGGGTGTAGCTTGGAGGTAGGATGCCCCTCAGTTCAACCCCCAGTAACACATACACACACATACCAACTACTTTTTTTCTCCAATGATGGCAGACACTCCCGCCTCCCTAGTCCTGTTTCTCCAGTTCCTGATGCTTCTTTCACCTGCCGTTCCTGCAGCATCTGTGTCCACCAGCTTTCACTCTGGGCTTCTGTTTCTTCTGTGTAAGTTCTTGATCTCTTGGGCTCTTAGGTCTCTGGTGGCTGCTGCTATATTAATGATCCCAAACACCCATCTTCAGCAGGTGTCCCTCGTCCATGGCAACACCCATCCGAGGGCCGCTTTGTGTGTTCCACAGGCTCTCACACTTAGGCTGTCCACAACCATGTGCACCGTCTCTGGGGTCCCCTCCCCCACTCTGCTTCTCATCATCCCTGGGGTCCCCCCTCCCTCCGCTCTGCTTCTCATCTGGTCACTGTCTATGAAGGTGATCACACCAGAAATCAGTGTCACTGTCCTCCTCCTTCTCCCTCATCCTCCATATCCACCAGTCCTGTCCATTCTTCTTCCTTAAATGCCCTAGTTGAGTCCTTATCCCTCTGGTCCTGGAGCCACCACGTGCCTGAGCCACCAGGCTCTCGCTGGGATTGCGGCAGCACGACTGGGCTCCGGGCGCCCTGGCCCAGTCTGCACTCTGCAGCCAGCAGGACTATTCTGAAGTACAGTGTGTTTGCAAACCACTAGAAAACACGGGCCCTGGATGCTGCGTCTGACCCATCGCACTGCAGACCTCAGAAGGAGAGGTCAGAAGAGGAGGCTGAGAAGAGGCTGGACTCTACCTCTGTCTGGACCGAAGTGAAATCCCGGGAGAAGAGCTGCAGTGTCCCTGCTCTCCCGACCTGAATGTCTCTCCATAGCTTCTTGTCCTACATGGTCATCGCAATGGTCGCAACCCTCTGGTAATTAACTTGTCAGGAGAGACAGGCCGTCCACAGGTGCGTCCCTGCTGCAGGAATCTGCCTGATGCGTCCGCTTCCGCAATTAATTCCAAGTCCAGGAGGGGAAAAGCTGAACCCCTGGGCTCCCCCAAATCACAATACGCCCTGATTACAAACATTCCTCTCCAATGTTTGGAATACACAGCTAATATACTCTTAGCCAGAAAATTATTTTGCCCATAAATTATTTCAGATTTTAATTTTCCCCTTTTCTGGTTACGCTGCCTCCCTTCACTGACTTTCCTCATTTGAAAAGAAGTTCATAATTCTTTCTAAGTTTCTCTCATCCTGTGTTGGTGACATCTATTTCGGAGTGGAAATCAAGCTACAGAATTGTCTTTCGATGATAAAAATCTGCAAATAAGGAACCATTTCACGTATGAAAAGACAAATACTCTCTGCTTCTTAAAATTCCCGGATGAGAGGCAAGAGCAGCCCCAGCGTGCTTGCCTAGCGGTGGCTCTTCCCAGGTGGAAGGGGACTTGCTGGGAAATCGGGTTCCGAAGAACCCTGCCCCCTGCCCAGGAGCCCCATTCACAAAGCCTGGGGCTCGGCTCCCTGACCTTCTGTTTTGGTTTTGTCTGTTTTAAGCTCTTTGGGGGGGTTCTGCGAACGTCTTTCAGAAACATGGACGGAGTCACCCAGACCGCGAATGAGTCTGACCCCACGGATGGAGGGTGTGTATGTCTCTCTGTGTGTACACACACATGTGTAAGTGTGCCCCCAGGGGGATACCACTGGTGCACAGGCTTCAGAGGCCCCTCGTGTGCTCTTTAAATGGAAAAGCGTAGCCTTGTGTTCTCAGACACTTTATTTCAAACTTATTCTACTATTCGTAAGCTTTTTCCATGAAAGAGTGCTTCCAGCTAAATGTCGACTAGGGCCTCTGGAGAGAGAATTACTAGGGACATGTCTCTTGAGACGCAGACCTTTGCCACATTAAACATACAAGGCTAATTTCCTAAATACTGAGCCATCCACAATTTGTCTAGTGAGTAAATCTCACATTCATCCGAGCGAGCTCCAAGAAGGGCTTTATGCTTCAAACTTAAATTCCTGAGTGGCAAAATTTAAGCCAGAAAAGTGTTAGAAATGAGATTGTCACTGCAAGTCCAAAAACTTGTGTTTATTTCTAAGTCATGCATTGTGAAAGAAGTCTTAATCAATTAGGTTCCAGGAGAAGGGCTTTTTGTGCACTACGACGTCCAAATGCCAGGGATGGAGGATGTAGAAAATATCCAGGGAAAAAAGTATAATTCCATTGGGTGTATATAGCACATTTTAAATCCATTCTGTCAAGGGACACCTCGGTTGGCCCCATATTTTGGCTATTGTGAATTGTGTTGCTATGTATGTATCACTATAGTATTCTAACTTTAGTTCTTTAGGAAAGATACTGAGCAGTGGTCTAGCTGGGTCATATGGAGGTTCCATTCCTAGTCTTTTGAGGGACCTCCAAACTGCTCTCCACAGTGGATGTACTAATTCACAATCCCACCAACAGTGTCTAAGAGTTCCTATTTCTCCACATCCTTGTAAGCATTTGCTATTGTTTATATTCTTGACAACTGCCTAGTTTTGATTTGCATCTCCCTGATTGCTAGTGACGTTGAACATTTTTTCATATACTTATTGGCCATTTGTAGGTGTTCTTTCAAAGAAGTTCTGTTGTCCATTTTTTTACTGAGTTATTTGTTTATAAAGAAGAACGAAAATAATGTCTTTTGTAGGAAAATAAGTGGAACTCAAGAATATTATGCTAAGTGAAGATTGGTCAGCCTCAGAAAGTCAAGGGTGGTCGTTTTCTCTCATTTGTGGAAGCTAGGGAGAAAATAGGAAACAGAAGGGACTTTAAATACAGCAAACAAAGATCTGTAGAATAGTTGAAGGGGACTTAGGGGTTGAGTTGGGGGTTAGAGGGAGGACTGAAGAAACTAACAGTTCAAATAATACTATGGCGGTATGTGATTATGCCTCACTACCAATCTAACGAGTGTGGGGAGGGAAGGGTGGGGAGTGGGGCGGGATGTGGAGGGAAATACACCAAGAGCTGTATGCATGTATGTTTTTAACACAGTGAACCTCACTAGGATGTATAATTGCAATGCATCAATAAAATAATTAAGAAATATATCCAGGGAGCAGTGGAGTGTGTGTTCCTTTCTGGGTCCCCCAGCACGTCTATGGCATGCCTACGCGAGTCCGACATGGGCTCCAGTCACTGAGACGAGTCCTTGACTTTCTTCCTGGGTTGTAAATTCCTGGAGGATAGACCGTCTCTCTTTCAAATCAGTCTTTTTTTGTATCTAGTGATGGTGGCCAACATATATATGGTCAGCAAATGCTGGCTGAATTGACTTGTAGTTAACTTGACCATTTCACAACATTCTGGAGCAAACTATTTTGAATTCACTAAATTTTCTGAACACATGCTCCTGGGAAATATTCCAAGGAAGAATGAATACTTCAGAAAGCATGGATCCTACTCTTCCCCCCACTACATGAAATGTTGTAGCAAATACATTTTTTTTTACTTTAAACAAAATTATCTTGAAGGCAAATATTCACCAACACCAGCCTGATTTCCATCAATAGTACCGTTAATTACCTTCATCAGATGGCTCGGCTGTCAATTAAATGTGTTAAACAAACATTAGAGCTTGTAAAATAACTGGCATTCCCTCCGAACACTCCATTTATGCCTGTGCTCCCTATCTGTACCATTTTTATGTATGCTTAATATTTTTTTACATTTATCTGGAGTTAAGAGTAATAAATTTATTGATGAGAAAGGAGACTCGCCTCCCATAGGTAATTACTATAATCTAATAAAGTTAAACATGGTATTTGCGTGCAGTTACTTCTGGACAAGTACAGGGATGAGCAATGACTGTAACCACAGTTTACTGAGCTGTGAGTATGTGCCTCTGAGGGTCGCTCTAGCATTCCCATCCTACAGAGGAATTGACTGCAGTTCAGAGAGGCGTGGGAGTCGGCCCAAGGTTCACAGCTAGGAAATAAGGTCTTGTGCCAGAGCCCAGCTCTGCCCAGCTCCCAAGCGGGACTGACACACGAGCTGGCATCCGCGCTCACGCCAACACGGTGTATCTTGACCCTTAGTGAACACGGCAGGACTTTGCCTAATGCAACTGCTCTCAGTCACAGTTAATCTGAACCATTTTCAAAACCCTGGCACTACCCATCCGCCCACTTGGGGGTAGTGACCTCCAGTTTTATTTATTATTTATTTACTTAGAGTTGCCATACACTGTAATGTATTTTAAAAATTAAAAATAAAATTCAGGCCGGGCATGGTGGCGCATGCTTGTAATCCCAGTTCTTTGGGAGGTGGAGACCGGAGGATCCGGGTTCACGGCCAGCCTCAGGTCTCTCTCTCTCTCTCTCCCTGTCTCTCTCTCTCTCTACCTAGTGAGGCCCTCTGCAACTTCGTGAGACCCGGTTTCAAAATAAAGTATAAAAAAAATTAGGGCCGGGGGTGTAGCGCGGAGGTAGAACGCCCCTGGTTTCAATCCCTGGTACTGCAACAAACAAACAAACAAACAAACAAATAAATAAATAAAATTCAACAAGCCACAGATGGTTTACTCTGATCTTTTTCTTATTTTATTTACTTACTTTTTAATACTTTTATTGCTGCATTGTTTGTTTATTTATTTTGTACTGGGGATTGAACCCAGGGGCATTCTATCTCTGAGCTACACCACCAGCCCTTTTTATTTTTCATTTTGAAACACAGCCTCGCCAAGTTGCTGAGGCTGGCCTCAAACCCGAGATTCTCCTGTCTCAGCCTCTCAAGTACTGGGAGTACCAGCATGTGCCAGCGTGCCAGGCTGGGCCCTACAGTTTTCCACCTGCATTCTGGGTCTAAGAGCTAGCCAGGGCCTTACATGGTCCTTGGTGCAGCGTGGCTCTCCCCTCTCTTTCCTATTCTTTTCTCTCTTGCTTCAGTTATTCTCCATGCCTTTGCTCTAGCAGAGAGGCAGATTTAGAAAACACCCCCGGGGCTTGAATCTTTGGGACTGCGAGGGGAGAGGCTGCCTTCAGCTTCTCCCTGCAAAGTCTTCAGAAGGATGGATGAGCCCTTAACTTTTGGAATCACCCATCTACACCGGTTCATTTTAAAAGCGTGTCCTCAAAGGCATGAAGCATGTCATCAGTGCCTGCAATCTGAGAGCCCAAGAGGAGGAACACGTGTGACGGACCCCAGATGTCACACTTCTGGCCAAGCACCCGCAGCATGCTGGCCGAGCCATTGGCTTTGGAATTAAAATGTGGGCCAGTATCTCAGCAGTAGAGTTCAAAAGCAATCCCAGTGACTATTGTAAAGGTCTCTTCCAAAAGTCAGTTTTTGTTTTGTTTTGTCTTGTTTTCAAAAAAGCCAGCAGCATTCCCAGGAGGGCCCGGGCACATTTCCATGGGGCCGTGTCTCTGGGGGTCCTCCATCAATTCTGGAAGGGCTCTGCAGCCCCCTCACCAGTGCTCAGGCCCCCTGCTGCGGCTCTCTCACTCACTCCACATCGCTTCCAATCTCTGCACCTTTACCCAAGAATTAAGGTAACGGGAAATTTATGACAATATTTATAGCATCAAAAGTTTGCTTCCTTCAAAACCCGGCTAAAGGGCTTTAGATGCTTGCTGTTCAGTTTACTCTTTTGATTGCTTTGCCGCTATGTAAATCAATTTGTTAATGTTCCTTACAAAATGCATGAGCCAGTTATACTGACAAACACACAAAGCTCATTCGTAATTAGCAGTTAATTAGTAAGAAGGAACAGATGCTGTTAGAGTTTCAGCAGGCGAACAGGTTCTGTAAACAATGCTTATAAATCTAAATGAATTTATTAACCACAATACAACTGTCAACATTTTGTTGGCAACCATACAAAATATGGCGGAATCCCCAAAATGTCTTTACAATGTATTAATAATCGCGGTGACAGCCCGAGCCTCTCCAACCACTGGCTGGCGGATCTCAGCCGCCTCCTCTGTTTCGCGGAGGAGCGGCATCAAAGCCATTACTTGCTACCTTAATCTACTGAACATACTGATCAGCAAAGCACATTAACAGCGAGCGCTTCACACAATGCAGACTTTCTGCAGTGGAGAGGAGACTTCATGTTGTCATGCCAGCACAGGACCCAGGGTTTCCCAGAGAGCCACTGTCCACGGGGAGAGCCACATGTGAGCCCCTTTCCCCAGTGGGAAAGTTTGCAGGACTTAAAGAAATGAACAAGGTGCTCAGGGGACCACTTGGGGGAGGAAGGGAGGCAGCTCAAGCCCAAGATAAACATGGAAGGGTTCAGAGTTGAGGGGCATCTTTTTTTGTGTGTATATGTGATACTAAGAATTGAACTAAGGGGCGTTCTACCTCTGAGCCACATCCCTGGCCCTATATATTTTTTTTTTATTTGGAAACGGTCTCACTAAGTTGTTGAGGGCCTTGCTAAGTTGCTGAGGCTGGATGTAAACCTGTGATCTTCCTGTTTCAGCCTCTTAAATACTGGGATCACAGGCATGCACCACCACGCCCGGCTCCCAGGGGCATCTTCAAGGGTGAGAAGATCATGGGAAAGAAAGAGGGGGATGAAGGCAGGGGAATTCTACAAGCCGAGGAACCTCTCTTTAGCAGGCATCAGACACAATGTGCCTGGAAACCGAGAAACATTTTGGGGCATCTAGGAGCTGTGAGGAGGCTGTCTGAGCCTCGGGTTGGGGTTGCAGAGGGCTCCTATGACTGCTAAGGGCTTTGGACACTTTTGTGCAAGCAGTGGGAGCCATTGAGGATTCCAGGAGGGCAACAGGGATGAGCAGAAAGGAGAGGGAGCTGTGTGTAGCAAGGGAGGGGACATCAAGGTGACAGGTGAGACTCCTCCTGATCTAATTCCCAAAGTCATTACTGCCCACTGCAATTTATGAACCAAACGTCTTGTGATGTTACATAAACAGCTCCAAAACTTTCCTGAATCGTTCGTTCCGCTTGCTTAGCTTGATAAGATCCCCGTCCCCGTGGGTGGCCCAGAAGCCATGTCCTCCAGCGCTGGTAGCGGAGCCTCGGCGTCTGCACGGCCCCTGGTGAAGGAGGCTGCTGCAGCCTCTCTCCAGCTGCCTGTCTGGTTTCAGGGCCTCTCCTTCCTGGGTGACCTTTCATTTAAATGGCATTTTCCTATCCTCTCGTGGGGACCTCCTTCATAATAGTCTGCTAAATGAATAATCGGCGAAAATGAATGCCAACGCTGGTGGAAGGTGCCGACAAAAACTTGACATTCCAGATAAAATATTTTCTCAAGGCAGCCCTGAATACGCGAGGCAAGCCGGGTAATTACGGGTTAGGCTACAGAGGAGGTGGGGACTCTGCCCTCCTGGCGCTCGGCACCGCGGCCTGCTCAGCGAGGCTGCCCAGCTCCGCCACTTCAGTGCGCGCAACCCGGCTCCCACGGGCGACCTGGGGATGGAGGCAGGAGGACAGCGGGCTGGGTCAGGTCTGCAAAGTGCAGGGGAAGGCATGTCCCGATCCGCAGTGGTGCTATCCTGTCCTCATGTTCCATATGACACTGACTTGTCCCTATGAAATAAAAACTTGCACTTCATCCCAGATGGAAGGACACCAAGAAACGTGGCTACAACCAGACAAACAGTAGCCCTCTCTGCACCTGGGCACAGAATAAAGCGGCGCTTTCTCCCATGAGACACCACACGGGGCTCCCATCTGATCACGGCGGGCCTGCTCAGAACTCAGGGTCCGCTGTCCCAATGGGGACAGACCGGAAGTCACGCAGAGAGCGGATTTATCGCAGAGCTGCTGCTCGGTGCTTACCAGCACACCTGGGAGGCGAGCTAACGCGGGAACACCAAAGGGCCGGCGTTACTGCCACGGGGTTTTCAAAAAATGAGTCACGCCAAGGAGTGGGTCACGTGGTCGTCGCAGTGGGCTGCAGCCGGCACTTTTTGAAGTGCAGGACAGAAGAGAGCAGTGCCAGGCATTTAGTGTTATTCCACAAAACTTCTGTTTCTAGTGCACACGTGTCAATATGGAGGTGTGTGTGCGTTCCTGCAACTAGTGCATCTTCGCTGCTTGTCTCACGCTCGAAGTGCATTCTTCTTTTTTTTTTTTTTTGGTGGTCCTGGGGATTGAACCCAGAGGCATTCTACCTCTGAGCTACATCCAGCCCTATTTTATTTCTTATTTGGAAACAGGGTCTCACTAAGTTGCAGAGGGCCTTGCTAAGTTGCTGAGGCTGGCCGTGAACCTGAGATCCTCCTGTCTCAGCCTCCCAAGTACTGTTCCCGGCTCAAGGTGTATTTAAAGAAACAGTGCTGTTCTGCCCCTTCATTCAGGATGAATGATGCTCCCTATAATCAGGAGTCAAACTCCTTCCCTCATGGAGCCCAGGGGAAGTGAGACAAACCAGGGTGATGGCAGGAGGTGCTGAGGAGGGACCAGGGTGGCAGGGGACTCTACGGGGTGCATGAGGGGCTCAGGGAGCAGGAGGGGGGCTGGGAAGAGCTCCAGAGAAAGCAACTTGCAATGGGTTCTGGAAAGGTAGGCACCTGCTATGAGGGAATGGTGGCACGGTGACAACTTCCTGTCCCTGGAGTTAGTTCTCTAACTTTGCCCCCAGCTGCATTCCTTGTTCTGAGTTTACACAGCGGTTCCACTGGCCCTTCCTGCCCCCGTCCTAGCCTTGTGCGGCTGTCCTATCCTCAGCGTGCCTCTGCCCTACTCCTGGGTCGCCGCCCTGGCTGCAGGCCGAGGGTGCTTCCACAGGGCTGTGCCAGCAGGGACCCTGCACCTCTCACTGCTTTCCAGATCTGCCTCAGCCCTGCCAGCGGTCCCTCCAAAACCACTGCCACCCTCCCAGCCAGCAGCCACTTTGGGCCTTGCTCCATGGTGTGAAGCTTGAGCCTTGGGAGTCAGACATTATGTGGTATCAGAGCCAAAGTCCTGCCCTGGCCCTGCCTGGGGAAGAGGTGCTCACTGCCATGGCCGGGCCGCTCCTGCCAGATGCCCACAGACGAGTACCAGCCTCCTCCTGCTCACCCAGCCCTTCCTCCCTCCCCCTCACACAGTCCCAATCCACAGTGTCTGTCCTGGCTGCCAGCCTGCTGTCCTATCCATGGTGGGCCCTCCCTGAGGCTCAGCAGGGCATGGTGTGCATGTGGTCATTCCAACCATGAGCACAGCATGTGACACAGGCGGCAGCTCCCTCAGCTGTTAATGACAGAGGTCAGCGCTGACATGGTCAGGAGAATGACAACTCGTGAGAACATCACACATTCCTGAATGCTCAGGAGATAGAATTAAGTTTAGAATGTCTACAATATATAGTATAAAATGTGTCACCCGTTCTAAGCTCCCGAGAGATTAGTTCTTCCAGAGAGTCTAGGCTATATTCACTCAACAGATTTTTAAACAGTATAGATATAGTTGAAATTAATTCTACTAAACTGTAGAGAAAATGCTAATGAAACAATACAGGCAAAGCCAAACAAACCCAAGATCAAAACGCAAGGGTACCCCAACAAACATGGGGGGAACATGGACAGAAGGCAGCTAGTGGAAGTGAAGAGGGACCAGGAGATCAGACAAGCCACAGATCAGGAGAAAATATCTGCAAAAGACCTGTCTCATAAAGGAACACTATCTAAAACAAAGAACCTTTAAATCAGTAACAAGAAAATGAACAACTCAGTTGCAAAATGGGCAGAAGATCTGAACAGAAACTTCACCAAATAAGATATACAGATGGCAAATAAGCATATGAAAAGATGCTCAGCAGTATATGCCACTAGAGGAATTGCAAATTAAAACAACAAGGAAGTACTGCTACATACCTGTTAGAATGGCCAAAATCAAACACTGACGACATCAAATGCTGGCACTGAAATGGAGCAACAGGAACTCTCCTTGCTGGTGGGAATGCAAAGTGGTACAGCTGCTCTGGAAGATGGTGTGGCAGTTTCTTACAAAAGTAAAAGTATTCTTCCCATACAACCTAGCAATCGTGTACCTTGGTATTTACACAAATCAATTGAAAACTTACGTCTACACACAACTTCAGTGGAAAACTTATGTCTACACAAAAATCTACACACAACTTCAGTGGAAAACTTATGTCTACACAAAAATCTACACACAACTTCAGTGGAAAACATGTCTACACAAAAATCTACACACAACTTCAGTGGATAACTTATGCCTACACAAAAATCTACACACAACTGTTCATAGCAGTTTTAGCCACACTTGCCCAAACTTAGAAGCACCCAAGATGTCCTTTCATAGGAGAATGGATAAATGGTACGCCCTTGCAAGAGAAAAGAATTCAGAGCTATAAAGATAAAGAAATGAACTATCTAACCAGAGAGAAAACAGGGAAGAGCCCTAAATGCAAGTTGATAAGTGAAAGAAGCCAACCTGAAAAAGCTACATGTTGTATGACTCTAATTATATGACATTCTGGAAAAGGGAAAATTATGGAGACAATAGAAAGATCAGTGGTTGCTAGGGGCTGGGGAGGAAGGGATGAATAGGTAGAGCAGAGGACTTTCAGGGCGGTAAAATTACACCATATGACACTATAGCAGTGTATACCTGTCATTATGCATTTGTCCAAACCCACAGACTGTATGGAGCCTGGGTGGTGCTGATGTGTCGTCAGTGCGGGCTCACTGATCATAACAAATGTACCCTCTGGCAGGGATGCTGATAAGTGAGGCTGTTCAGGAGCTACATGGGAGATCTCCACACCTTCCACTCAGTTTTCTTCGAACCTGTTACTGCTTTTTCCCAACCTGCTTCCAGGTACATCTGGAAGTGACCGGGGACAACAGAACTCCTGGACTCACCTGGAAACCGAAAAATGCTCTACCTATCACTTATCTCCAAAAATGAGTCTCCAAGGTCTCCCTAAAGCACTCTCAGCAAGCAACAGCTTCTGCCCAGGAAAGGACACACATTATCAGTGGCCTTCTGCATTATCAGGTGTTGAATGAAATCATGCTTTGAAAGAAACACAATGAAGGGAACTGGCCATTTCAAGGCCGGCTCTGGTCTGAGGAAGGGCTGCGCTCAGAGACATCTGACAGCAGACATCTCTTCGTGGGGATTGCCAGAGTGCAAAGAAAAATGCAGGTTGGTAACGAGTTACGTTACATGGCCTTTTAACACACAACTCACTTGCGAAGCAAATCGACCCCCCCCCCCGCAGGTACTCGAATGGTGACTCCGGCCCAGTCCACCTGGTGTCACGGGGAATCCTGCAGAGCCAAGTTCTTCCTTGTCCACGCCTTCCGCGGGCCTCCCTGTCTGTTCCCAAGGTTCTTACACAACTCCTTCCCAGTTCTCATCCCAACCACCTTCTGATACAAACTACAGAGGGCCCCCGAACTACAAAGGCTCAACTTGTGACTGGGGACCTTCTGAAGTGCATCCACAAGCCATCCACACTTGGAACTTTAACTTGGACCTTTTCCTGGCTGGCAATGCGGGGCCCCATCCTCCCTTGGATCCTGGGCAGCGGTGCAGCTCCAGGTCAGCCCTGAGCTCACGAGGAAAACAACCCAGGCCCTAGTGTGCTGTGTGTCTGAGCCTGGATCTTCCACAGGCCAGGAGCCCTGCAGGCCTGCCGGCCAGCATCCTCAGCCACTAGCCTTCCCCTCCTCCCCTGCATTACAGCGGGGTTCAGCCACCCTGAGCACCCCCTCCACCTGCGAGGCTTACACTTCTCACACATTGTGATGTATGCAGATATTTTTGTGTGGGCAAACCATGTTGAAGCGAATTCCTCTCCAGCAGGCCTTGGAAATGTAACCCAATGTCTCTGCCATGAATCAGCTGGACGCTGTTCTCCCGTGTGACACGCAGGACTTACTGCTCAAGGAAGGCTCTGAGGGAGGGGACAGGCCACACTCTCTCCTCCTTCCTGGGGGGGGCAAGTATCCTGGCACACAAAAGAACTTTTAAAAGTCATTGATAAGGCTCATTAATGTATCAAAATGTCACCTACTCAATGTGAACCATTAAAAATTATTAGTACAAGTATTAGTAGAAATAGTCATTAAAGTGCAGAAATATCATGAGAAAGATCAGGTAGACATATGCATCACCTTGAAGCCTCACTGACGGCCCTCGCCTCCTCCTCCAACCCCCAGGCTGGGCCGGGGGCGTGGCCTCTGGTCTGAACTCGCAGGTCAGAGCCCAGAGACCACAGCATACCGGTACCCACAGAGACCAGGTGGGTACCGGCAGAGAACCAACTGACTTAAACATTCGGAGAAAAACAACCAGCAATTTAATGAAAATAGGACTTAGATTTGAACATAAGATATGGTTTTGGAGTGGAAGGTAAAAGCCAGACCTATTTGTAAAATACAGTGTTTACAGCTGTGTCCTTCCAGTCTTGAAAACGGGTGTATTTCTTCTCCTCTGCAATTTGGGGAGAAGGGCACGGGTTGACTGTGACCCGCCCAGGGTTGTAAAACTCCCCTCCTCCCGGCCCCGCAGGAGCCCTGCAGGGATCTGGCGCTGAATTCTCCAGCAAGGAGCCAGCATCCGCGTCATCTGGAAAGTCAAGGTGCGCGATCCAACCTGCTCAGGGCTGGAGGAATTGGGAGGGAGGAGGCTCATAAAGCCATCGCTTTGGGGGTTGTTCAGCTAAATTTTGGCCTTTTGCAATCATTTGGGAGAGAAGAGTGATGAACACAGGCGCCTCTGTAAGAAATTTGGGAAATAACTCTTTCAGGATAGCTACTTCTGTGAAAAAAATTTTTTTTTCTTGGTACTGGGGATTGAACCCAGGGACGCTCTACTGCTCTACCTCCAAGCTACATCCCCAGTCCTTTTTACTTTTTTTTTTTTTTTTTGTAGAACTGGGGATGGAACCCAGGGGCATTCTACCTCCAAGCTACACCTCCAGCCCTATTTTTTTTTTTATTCTTGATTTTGAAACAGGGTCTCACTAAGAGGCGGAGGGCCTCACTAAGTACCTGAGGCTGGCTGCGAACCCGGATCCTCCGTTCTCAGCCTCCCAAATACTGGGATTACAAGCGTGCACCACCATGCTCAGCTCTGCTTTTTTTTTTTTTTTTTTACTTTGAATCAGGGTCTTGCTAAGTTGCTGAGGCTGGCCTCCAACCTATGATTGTCGTGTCTCAGCCTCCCAAGTACAAGGATTATAGATGTGTGCCACTGTGTCCAGCAAAACAATAAAAAAATTTTTTTAAAAATTTAAAAAATGTACATTTTAAAATATACTGGGGAAGTGTAGCAACGGTGATGGAATTAGGAGTGATAATACCAAATGCATGACCAGGCAACATGGAGAAGGGACTAGCACGTACATCTGCCCACGTGGCATGTCTGGGTGGTGCAGCCTGCACATTAGGGGCCCTTCAGAAGTCATGCTAGTAAGGACAATGCCAGCAACCCCACTCGGGTAGCCGATGGGCATCCACACGCAGCAAGGAGTGCTCCAAAGCCCACCAGGCAATCATAAACAGTGTGCTTCCTCTCCTTCCATTGGAGCCCACACCTGGCCAAGTCACTCACCAAAAGGTCTGGCACCAAGCTAGCAGAATCCAGCAGGCATGTCCACTCCTGCGTCAGCCAAACCTGAGATGGCTTTCAGATTAAGAAATATTTTTTATTGTATACATGGACCAACATGCAAATATGCCTACTTGATAGACACTTGAGTAGTTGTGTCAAATTTATAAAGCATTACTTCTAGCCACAGCCTTATACTTTTTTAAAAGGAGTTGCTAAATGCAAACATTTTCTGCCTTTCTTAACCCAAAATAAAATACTATCAGAGATTTTTAGAAGTGGACACTGGGACAAAGCACCCCCAACTGCCCACGTGAAGCAAATGCGCAGTGAGTGGCAAGAGGGAAACAGGAAAAATTAACAGGCTGGCCGAAAATATGTTGATAATTTTCAGAAAGTCCCTTATGTTGCTTTCTGGACTACATGTGCAGCCAACAAGATACTAAGAGTGTGTTCTTCAAAATGAAGTCAAAGCCACCAGGCTAGCAGCTGTCCCAACGGTAGCTGGTTCTTCCTTCAAAAACTTGAAAGGATGACCATTTCTGTCTCATTCACATAAGCAGCATCACATGTGCATAAATCCATCGTCCTTCCCCTGTCTCCCAGCAGCGAGGAGAAGGAGTGTCCTGCACACAGGAGGCAGGTCTGAGCGGCTCCTCTCAGCAGTCAAGGGTCCCTGGGCGCATCTTTTATCCACACTCAATTTCAATGAGGGTAAACAGGACTCATTTCCCTCAGATATCATTTCCAGTAGCAATTTGCACTTTCCTACAAATTGTCTTTTGTATAGTTATTCTTGCTGAATTGCAAACAATAAGGAAAGACTTCCATCAATCAAGTCTACAGAATCTCCTCTTGTCTTGATCAAAAGGAGGGTTTCCATTACGGGGGAAAAAAGGAAAAAAAAAGTCAGGGAGCGTACCTGGAAACCTGAGACATAAAAACACGCTTTCGTACTGCTATCATTCAATCCCGTGAACGCACTGGCTACCTTGATGGGAACGTGTGCACCCAGCGCACGCCCAGGAAGCAAGACTGCATCTAAGGCAGGTATCTTTGGTGCTGCAAATATGAATGTGGGCAGTCTGATGTAAGGGCATATCTAATCTAAGTGTGAAAAATATTTTTATTGCTCTGGGAATAGTCACTGTTAACTGAATGCAACAACAAAAAGGGTGGAAAAAGAGCATGCAGACTCGAGGGAATTACCAAATCAATTAACAAGTAATTCAGGAACTAATTTCTATATTGCCTCTTAGCACAAAATTGTATCTTTAATTTCTCCTGCAATAAGCATCTCTGTGATGATCCTAACACACACTGACGCTGTAAATGAGTTTACAAGTATCTCTTTTTGATTGGCTATACAACATTATTTCTTCACAGTTCAATGCTACTGTAGCCAAGTGCTCTGAAATATTTAATTATACTGGTAGCTACCAGTTACCAATTTGCAAGACCCACAGTGAGTACAGTACATTTTAAAGAACTAGTAATCAACTAATTAAAACCACAGTGAATTCCAGCTACTCCAATTACAAGCAACTGCTGTAGAATACACTTGGAGGATTTCTGCATTAGGGGAAGGAGATCTTGCAGAAGGTGTAGCCGTGCTGAAGACCCCTCTGCACTGAAGCTATGTAGATGTAATGTGTCTGCAGCTGTCCCTAGGTGTTGCCCTGTGCCTGGATGTTTGTCTGTTTATTTATTTATTTAGTGCTGGGTACTGAACCCAGGGGCATTCTATCTCTGAGCTACACCCCATCCCTCTTTTGATTTTCTACTTTGAAACAGGGTCTCACTAAGTTGTGGAGGACCTCACTAAGTTGCTGAGGCTGGCCTTGAACCTGCGATCCTCCTGTCTCAGCCTCCCAAGTACTAGGATTACAAGCCTGTGACACCATGCCTGGCTTCAAATTTTAATGTAACAATTGAGTTACGTTGTAAACTCAGCAACAGAATAGATTAGGTCATTCAATGCAAAGACCACAGGCATTGCAGACCTGGGTTTGCAACTTGTCTTTGCCTCTTCTAGCTTTATGACATTATATCAGGTGAGCCTCAGCCTCCTCATTTGCAAAATGTAAGGGACAATACCTCCTGGTTTACTGCTGGAGACTGATGAGGCTGCTAGATAAACACACATACACAAGATAACCGGTTACATCGCCCTTAGAAACCAGATCTTTAAATATAATATTTCTATTTAGTCCCTTCCTCAAACAATATGACTGTTAAGGATTCATCTTAGGAAAACAACTGGCCAGTCACAATACAATCAAAATATCTGGCCTGCCGGGCACGGTGGCACAGGCCTGTAATCCCCCGAGTTGGGAGGCTGAGACAGGAGGATCCCAGGTTCGAAGTCAGCAGTACATGGTAACTTAGTGAGACCCTGTTTCAAAATATAATTTAAAAAGGTCTGGGGATGTGGCTCAGAGGTAGAATGCCCTTGGGCTCAATTCCCAGTACCGCACGCAAGCACGCATGTGTGTGCGCACATAAACACACACAAAATCTGACTTGACATAGGAAACAGACATTATATTTCTATTTTTTTTAAGTGCACATGAGGCTGGGTATGGTGACTGACATCTGTAATCCCAGTATTTGGGAGGCCAAGACAGGAGGATCACAGGTTTGAGGCCAGCCTCAGCAACTTAGTGAGACCTTGTTCCAAAATAAAAAATAAAATTAGGGCTGGGGGTTCAGAGGTAGAAAGCCCCTGGGTTCAATCCCCACTATCACAAAATAAATAAATAAATAAACAAACAAACAAATAAATAAATACATGAAATCCAAGAGTGTGTGCGAAGAACAACGTACCCACAGTGCCAGTGTTCAGGTCCTGAGTCCTGGAACGAGCCCCTAAGAGGACAGCCATGATGACCCACCACCTCATAAGGACCTGGACAGCCATCTACTTCTCCTGGGACTCAGTTTCCCTGTGTGCAAAATGAGGACCTTTCTAGCTTTCAAACTGTCTCTTTGTTGTGGTAGGTAGGACAGTATAATTCCTGTGCAGACCCAGGGGAGAACATCTGGTTATTTGGATCAGAATGGGAAGATCACAGGGAAAATGAAATTTTATGGTTAATCTATAGAATTAGGACATACTGGCATATATTAGTGTAGTTAGTATACTACATATATATGTGTGTATCTAAATGCATGTACACATATATATTCTTTATATATTCTGAGAGAAATTACTTAGGACAAATGTGTAAAATCCTAAGTAGAATTTTCAATTTTAATGCAAACCACGGAGACCAGTCCTACAGAAGAGACTTGGCCGAGAGCGCGTTGCAAACCTGCTGCCTGCTGGCTGGATGCAGTGGAGGCCACAGCAGGATCCCGCCAGACCTGATTGATAAACATGCACACGCTTGTAGAAGGAGGAGACGGAGCTATGGAGGGATGGCCGCTGCCTAGGCTTTGCTGAGTACCTGCGCTGCCCTCCAGGGTCCTCAGCCACAGCCTCTGGTCACCCTTCCGCCCTGGAACTCCACTCCCAGCAGATCTTTCTGGAAGGCCATTCACACTCTCCCTGCAGCACCCTCAGCTCCTCCCCTCCCTGCGCTCCCCTAGCCCATCCTCAAAGGCCCAGCGGGGGAGGGCCAAACACGAACACAACTGAACATTCCCTAATAGCAAATCAACAGAAGGTCAAAAAAAGACTTATAGCCTATCAGCAGAGTCTCAAGTCTATCCCCCAAGATACTCATCATCGGCGTCATCAAAGTAAAACAATAACTTTCCAGGGAGAAATCTGGCAAACCTCACCTATCCAAATGACCAAGGCTGTTGCCATGGGACGAGGACAGGCGGGACCACCTTCTGCGGAGAGGCAGCATGAAGCGACTGAGAAGGACAGCCGCTCCTGCGTCCTCCTGCCAGAAACACACACCGGAGATCTATGCAAGAGAACACAGCAGCCAACTCAAACAGGAGGGCATTCAACAAATCCACTGAGTGGTTTCCCAAGAGGGTCAAGGTCAAGAGAGGGAGGAAAGCCTGAGGAGCCAGCGACGAGGGACATAGTGATTAAATAAAGGAGGGACCCTGGAGTGGATCTTGAGATGAAAAGGAGCATGAGGAGGAGAAATGGTGAAATCTGAATCAGGTCTATAGATTCTCTACTAGTACTGGACCAACACTAAAGTCCTGTTTTTGTTTTTGCAGTAGGGATAAAACTCAGGGCCTCCTACATGCTAGGCAAGCACTCTACCACTGAGCTACATCCCAGACCTCTGTATTTTGAGATAGGGCCTCTCTAAGTTGCCCAGGCTGGCCTTGAACCTGTGATCCTCCTGCCTCACTCTATACCCCAATATGATGTATAATTACAATGCACCAAATAAAAAAATTAAAAGTTTTAAAGTTTTCCTTTAATCTGAACCCAAGGCACTTGTTTTTCTATTCATCCAATTTTTTTTTTTTTTGCAGTACTGGAGATTGAACCCAGGGGCATTCTACCTCCAAGCTACACCCCCAGCCCTATTTTTTATTCTTTATTTTGAAACAGGGTCTCACTAAGTTGTGGAGGGTCTCACTAAGTAGCTGAGGCTAGCTGCAAACCTGTGATCCTCTTGTCTCAGCCTCCCAAGTACTGGGATTACAAGCATGCACCAACACGTCTGGCCACACTCCTGTTTTAATCATTATATGTTACTATCACAAAGGCTGTGTTTGATGCAGATTGAATGACAGGGTAAAAAATTCGGCAATTACTAAACCAGTCTGGCGTTGCTAAAATTTGTGGGTTTAACAGCAAAGAATTCCCAATAAACGAAATTATAAACATAAAGACATTTAATTAAGCCTGGTGTAGTGGCACACACCTGTAAATCCTAGTACTTGGGAGGCTGAGACAGGAGGATCGCAGGTTCGCAGCCAGCCTCAGCAACTTAGTGAATCCTTCAGCAACTTAGTGAGACCCTGTTTCAAAATAAAAAATAAAATAGGGCTGGGGTGTAGCTCAGAGGTAGAACGCCCCTGGGTGGTTCAATCCCCAGTGCCAATACACATACACATGGCCCGAGCCTAACAGTTTCAGTATCACAGAAATGCAATCTCTCCAGACTGGACCCTGACTACCCAGGCAACCTAGGGGCCTGTGGGAACTCTGATGCTTAACCGAAGCCTGAGCACCTCATCTGGCCCATACCAGACTGCCCAGATTGACCGTGTCAGCTGCCACGGACACCCCGTGCCCCCCGGAGCCCCTGAGGAGCTTACACCCTACACTTTATGTCTGATCTGGTACTGAAAAGATGGTTGTGCTGAGCACAGACTGGATCTGGGGAAAACGCAGCCAGGAAGACATTTTTGTAAAAGCCTCCTGGACTCAAACCCTGGCTCCTCCGCTTACCAGCTCTTGGCCTCCTGACTTGCCCTCTGAGCCCCAGGCGTCTCATCTGTAACAGAGCAGGGAGTTGTGGCTGAGGTTGGTGAAGGACTAAGTAGAGCACTGGGACGGATGCCCTAGGTAACACACGGTGAGCACGCAGCAGGTAATGCCAACTTCCTACCATGACAGCAACAGTGTGGCTACTTCTAATGCTGTCTTGTCCCAGGCAGAGGGAAACGCCCGCAGTAAGTTCAGCAGGTGCAGGTCTGGCTGACTTGAGAAGACTAGGTGTGGGGCATCCCTAAGTCATTAAGAGGACTTTTAATGCCTCCAGTGTCACCAGTCTAAAAACATAAAATCAGGTACTTCATAGAAAACATAGAAAGCTACACATATATATACAACCTCTTCCATAACTATTTTATAATATTTCGCCAAGCATCTACATATGCAATTATAGCTGTCAACTCTGGTTCCGTGGGAATGTGGTAGCCTTGGTTTCAAGACTTGGCCATCAGTCAGTCATTTAAAAATAAAATTCCCGCCGGGCGTGGTGGCGCACGCTTGTAATCCCAGTACTTTGGGAGGCGGAGACCGGAGGATCCGGGTTCGCGGCCAGCCTCAGCTCTCTCTCTCTCTCTCTCTCTCTCTCTCTCTCTACTTAGTGAGGCCCTCCGCAACTTCGTGAGACCCGGTTTCAAAATAAAGTATAAAAAATAGGACCGGGGGTGTAGCGCGGAGGTAAAACGCCCCTGTGTTCAATCCCCGGTACCGCAAAAAAAAAAAAAAATAAATAAATAAATAAATAAAATAAAATTCCCTTAAAGAGGGAGGGAGGAAAGGAAAACGTGATTTTTGCTACTCAAAGTGACCTGATAGAAATGACCTTATCCGACAGCCCAGGAAGGGGAATGCGAGGGCTTCTTAGGACCCAACCTCTCCTAGAACTTCTGGAACAAAAGGCTGCAGGCAGGCCATGGAAACACTGCTACCAAGAGGGAGCAAGAGCAGGGCCAGGACCCAGCCAGGGCACCCTCTCTGCACAGCAGGTTGCAGACTGAACTCCTCCACCGGGTCCTGCAAAGAGTCCAGTCTGAGAGCCACACCGGGTGCCCTGGAGGAGGTTCACCATTCTGTTTCCAAACATGAAGTTTGGACAGCCAGCACGATTCTTCCCCGGGCACAGGTGCTGGGTGAGTCTCCAACTCTGTTCCCAAGAACGAAGCCCAGCTTGGGAGAAGCCCGGATCATCTACAGTCTGTGTTCTTAAATGAGGAGACACTGAATCCTGGGTCAGCAGCTGGTGAGCGAGTCAGAAGAACGGTGAGACTTGGATTACGGGACTTCCCCAGGAGTCCTGGTCAACCTCTGCCTCTAGGCATGCTCTGGTGTGAGGCCTCAAGTGCTGCCGAGGGGTCCTGCGCCTCCGTTACACCTTGCCTTCAGTGAGGGGCTGTGCATCTGTCTGGGCACCGTCTCTTATACCTGGGATAAATTACTAAAGCACATGGTGCCATAATTATTACCATAGCAACTTGTCATACAACTGATTTTTTTTTTTTTGCAAGGCTGGAAGGGAAGCTATGTTTAAGATAAACCCTCAAATTGTGGGCACCTGCAGAATAAACATGTTTTTTTCTGGACATCCCCAGCTCCAGGCTTGACCTCTGCCCCCACGGGCAAGGAGTTTTGCTTCTCTGTTCAAGCCCAGTCTAACAGGGGTCTCTGTTAAAAAGGAATAAGATGCCTGAACAGCGACTCAATGCAGGGGAACCTACATGCTTCACAGAAGAATTCCGTCCAACATCAGTCTTATTTCAAATGATAACAGGTCCTGTGTTGCTTAATGATGGGGACGTTCTGAGAAATGTGGCACTGGGTGATTTCCATAGAGCATACATACACATACTACGACAGTACCACTAGGTGACGTCATCTCTTGGGACTACTGTCGTGTATGCTGGCCCCTGCTGACCTATACTTCATTATAGGGTGCGCAACTATGGTGGGTTATAGCTTAGAATGGTTTCCATGGAAACGCTCATGTCAGAATAGTTTGAATCCTGAACACTTCCACCTGGCACACCTAGCCTCCCACAGTGGTTCTCTGGATTCTCAAACATGTTGGGCAGGAATGAAGTAGCCTCACCCTGCTATGCTAGGAAGGTCTAAAATAGATGCACAGCACAGGTGGTCCTCGGCTGCGTGGACCTGAGCTCCTGGGTAAGCTCTGCTGCTAGGTAGCTGTGTGCTGGTGCTGAACTGAGTCCCACAAAGCACACACGCTGGGTCCTGACCCCCACGTGACTAGCTGGAGGGAGGCTCTTCAAGGAGGTAGGCAGGTCTGAACCAGGTGGTAAGGGTGGGGCCCTAAGCCAACAGATGGATGTCCTTATAAGAAGTGCAGGAGACCCCAGGAGTGAGCCAAGGCCCTAAGAGGACATAGCAAGGCGACAGCTGTCTCAAGCCACTGAGGCCTCGTCAGAGCCCATCCCTGCCTCCCCCTCGATCTTGGCCTTCCAGCCTCTAGAACTGTGGGAATAAGTGTGTTTCAGTAGCCCAGGCTGTGGTATTATAGGATGGCACCCTGGCGAGCTCTGTGACGCTGCAGGGCAAGTTAGAGAGTCCCTGGGGCCTCACTTTCCTCGTTGGTGAAATGGGCACCATAGTTCACAGATAGAGGGACGAGAGGGTAGAGCTTGGGCGCCGTCTCTGGCACTTATGAGGGGTCGGCACACCCCGGATACTGTCAATCCTCAGACCTGTCATTATACCCTACGGGGACAGAGTAAGAAGAGGAGGCCACTCCTCTGATCAGGAGGGCCGGGCAACAGCCTCTCTGGGAGGAAAAGGCCACCCGGGCCCACCCGCAGGGACTAGGCCCTGGCGCCTTCTCCGCAGGGGGCTGGAGCCAGGCCCAGTGCAGTCTCAGGTCCTGCTCCCTACATATTGCTTTGTGGGAAACTGCAGGACTTTCCAGGACTGGTGCAGGGGAATCAGCACCTAGACACCTGGCCTTCCAGGTCCCCTCCTCGTACCTTCCTTCCAAGCCCCACCTGCCCCCTCACACCTCCAGGTCCAGCAGGATCACCCCACCCGTTTCCCTGGCCTTCCCTCCACCTGACCAGCTTAGCAGAATTCACCACTACTTGGCAGCTGGGGCCCCAGGGTCCTTCGTCCACACCTCCCTTGGACACTCCCACACACCAGTATGGGAGGTCACAGCCTGGGTCTTCACGGCACTTCTGAACCCAGCCAGAGCCACAGACATCCCCCAGCCCCAGCAGAGGACTTGGGGGACCTGGACACAAGGATAAGTGAGCCCTCGTTAGATGCTGTTTGAGGCTGAGAAGAACTAATGCCGGAAGTAAATACCTTATTAATTAATTCATTGAGACAAAAATAGACTGGTGATACACGCCAATGTTAGCTTTGAGGAACGTTCCCCTACTTCTGTGTGAGTTTTTATTTGAGCTCAAAAGGAGTCCAATTTCGCCACCATCCTTGAACTTTTAGGGAAAATAAACACTATTTTGCTACAATAAATCACTTAAACATTCTCCCAGCTCCTAGATGAGGACTTACAGAGGACACGGTGAGTTGGAAATAACATTATGTGTGCACAACAGTTCACCCTGGCTAAAGTACCTGAGTACCTATTATTTCATAGGGCCCTTATGCAGCCCTCATGGCCAAGGAAAGTACTATTTAATAAATTCTCAAAGGTTTATATTTGTGTATGTGCATGTGTGTGCATGTGTGTGTGTGTGTGTGTGTGTGTGTGTGGTGTTGGAGATTGAACCCATTCTACCTCTGAGCTATACCCCAGCCCTGTTTTATTTTTATTTGGAAACAGGGTCTCACTTGGTTGCTGAGGGCCTCACTAAGTTGCTGAGGCTGGCCATGAACCAGCGATCCTCCTGTCTCAGCCTCCCAGGTACTGGGATTACAGGTGGGCGCCACCATGCCCGGCTGAAGGGTTGTATATAGATGATGGGTTTCATATTTTAGTTAATTTCACTAAGCATTTTGTATAAATCATATTGCCTATGTTGCCCAAACATGGAGGGAGCAGGGGAGAGTGAGCCCTCTTTGTTTCAAGACAAGTGACTATAAATCCATAGGTGACCTGCAGATAGTGCAGACTGTCTTCCCGATGGCATTCTAATATCTGAGGAGTCAGAGGACAACATGTGACATGTGATCCACCTACCTGACCCATTAAATTAGTAATCGTAATTGTGCCGAGGCTGTGGTGAACCGGGCCTAGTGTACTGCTCTCAGGGGTTGCTCACCCGAGTGAGGTAAATTAGCTCTGGGGGCACCGGGGCCATGGCAGTAAACTGTCTGCTTCCGGGGGGCAGAGTGGATTTGCCACATGGGCGCACATGGTGTTCTCAACGAGTCTTTGGCTCACCTTGACTCCTCTATGTTTGGGCTTAGTAAACACGAGGCAGCATCTCCACGCCCCTGCAGAGGCCGTGGGGAAGTGCAGCCCTGACAAACTCTCTCCCCAGGTTTCTGGAAGGAGGCCACAGCTGGCTTTCTCTTCCAGTCTCCTCAAGTTCCAGCTCAGTCTTCAAGTGCGTTTCCTCCACCAAACAGCACAGGACGGCCAGCCAGTGGGCCCCGGCACCGTGCACGGGACGGATAGCCAGTGAGTAGGCCCCGGCGCTGTGCACCGGACGGCCAGCCAGTGGGCCCCGGCACCGTGCACGGGACGGATAGCCAGTGAGTGGGCCCCGGCGCTGTGCACGGGACGGATAGCCACTGAGTGGGCCCCGGCGCTGTGCATGGGACGGCCAGCCAGTGGGCCCCGGCACCGTGCACGGGACGGCCAGCCAGTGAGTGGGCC
>PVJS01013469.1:0-42022 GCA_004027185.1 Glis glis | reverse complement strand
TCTCTCTCTCTCTCTCTCTCTCTCTCTCTCTCTCACACACACACACACACACACACACACACACACACACACACGCAGAGCTCTAAAGTCCTCAGGATTTTTTAATAAATGATGGTGGGCTGCAGACTCCAGCTTTGAAGGGCTTTAAGCCTTTTCCATCTTGACCACTTGAAAATTTTGGCTGACATCAGATCCCTGGGCTACCTTTGAGGTTCTCCAAGCCTGAAAGACCTTTCTGGAAAGTTTCAAGTCAGAGCACCACCTCTGGCCCCTTCTACCTGAGATGCCTTCTGGAAAGGTTCTGGGGAGTGTATTTGATGCTTCCACCCCACTCCAGAGATAAAAAGCTATCCCCACCCTGACCCTCAAGTATGTCCTCCCTTGAGCTCTAAAAATGCTGATGAGATCACACCATTCCTGCTGAGAACCGTCCAGTGGTTTCCTAATGCTATTAGAATCAAGTCCCCGTTCCTCATCTCAAAGCCCTATCTGATCTGGTCCATGCTTCTTGTTTGGTATCTCCTACCCCTAGCTTTATTTGTTCACTCATCTGTTCTTCTATCCATCCATCCATCCATCATCCATCCATCCATTCATCCATCCATCCATCCATCCATCATCCATCCATCCATCCATCCAACCATCATCCATCATCCATCCATCCATCCATTCATCCATCCATTCTTCATCCATCATCCATCATTCATCCATTCATTCATCTGATCATCATTCATCCATCTGATCATCTATCTATCCTCCATCCATCCATCCATCCATCTATTCATTCATCCATCCATCATCCATTCACTCATACATTCATCATCCATCTTCCATCCATCCATCCACCCATCCATCTATACATCTGATCTTCACCAATCTATCTATATGATCATCTATCCATTATCAATCTATTCATCTGTCATCCATCCATCCATATCTGACCTTCATCTGTTCATCCATGAATGCATCCCCCTACTCTGACTCAGTCAGTTGCTTTCTTGCCATTTTTTTTTATTAAGTGGCTGCTTTAGTTCATTCCTTCCCCCTCTTGCTGTTGTCTTTGCCTGGAATGTTCTTTCTCTCAATACTCACATGACTCACTGTCTCTTTTTTTGTTTGGGTCTCTGTTCTAATGCCACTCTCTTTACCATGCAGACTTGTGATGGGAAGGGGGCATGTGGGGGCTTCTGAAGTATGGTCTTCTCTTCTTGATCTGGGTTCTTGTATCATTTCTGTGCTCTGTGTATTAAGATTTAGTCAGCTGTATATTTTGACTTGTGCAATTCTGCCTGCGTATACTTCATCAAAAATAAATACTCTTACTTCTGTCTCACTCTACTTCTTACTTTGCTTTATTTTCTTGCACGTCTTATGTCTTCATTTGCGTCATCACATCTCCCATGCCATGTGTAAATTTCAGGAGATGGAGATTTGGTCTTTTCTCTTGCTCTAGATAACGTGCTTAGCACAGTGCCTGCCATGTAGGAGGAACAATTGTTGTCGAATTGGATATATAATAAGTGGCTGGAAACCTTAAGCCACTAGAAGGTATAACACAGAGCAGAACATCCAATAACACAGGGGCAGAACATCCAATTCACCTGGTGTTTAAGTTGAAAGGGTCTCAAGCATGTCTCATTTTCCATGGGCTCTCTTTCCTTCTAGGACTTTCTTCCCCACCTGACCTGCCTTCTCAACTCTCCATGATAGATACTGGTTTGTTTCTTCTAGTGGTTTCTCAACACCCTGATCTTATACATGAACCTCACATGAAGGACCCAGCTTAGAGCATCCATGGGAAGCTGAATCAGGTGCCAAATAACAACATGTCTTGGAGAGGACTGGGCCAGTGAGTCATTCCCCAGAACCTTGGCTTCATCTGCAATGGTGGGTCAGAACCCCAGCTGTGAGGTCCAGAGACCCAGGTTTGAATTTTATCTCTGCCTTGATCTAACCATGTAATTGTGGACACCTAGCTGTGCTGAGCCTTAGTTCCTCATCCAGGTAATGGGATTAGTTACTATACCTGTCCCCCGGAGTTGGAATTTTTCTGGGGATGAAGTGGGATGTTGACAGTAAAGCCTTTGGCATGGTTCTTGGCACTCAATCTCTGTTAAGAGTGCAATCAGTCTCTATGAGGTCTAACAATGCTACTATTGATTGTTAGTGATATCTACTGTCCTCCTATGACCGTATGGTGCCACATCTCTTTCTGCTTTGTACCTTCAGATCTTGCTACTGAGTCCCTCACTATATATCTGTCTTCACTGACTGTGTGTCCAAGAAGTATGACAGGTGACATTTCAAGAAAAGAACTTCTGATTCATTCTCTTTTGGTACTGGGGGTTGAAACCAGGGGTGCTCTACCACTGAGCTATATGAGCTTATACTCCCAGCCCTTTTTCTTTTGAGACGGGTCTCACTACATTACCCAGACTAGCTTGGAACTTGTGATCTTCCTGCCTCAGCCTCCTGAGTAGCTGGGATTACAGGCATGCACCACTGAACCCTGACATTTTCTTATATCTGTCTTAAGGCAGTGTGTGAAGGTTCTTGGAAAATCATGAAGTGCTTCATAGATGAACTTGCATATCACAACTCCTCTTTGCTTATAGGCTTCTTTCCAAGAAAGGATGATTGAGAATGATGTTTTTGGTTAGAGTGACAAGAAACAACCACTCTACCTCTTGAAGATGGTTTCTTCATTTAGAGAATGGGATGATAAGAGGGCCCACCTTCACAGTGACTTGAGCCTCCTAGAAGATGACCAATGTGAAATCACTTACAAGAAATATGGGAGAAATTCAAATATTCCCTCCTCTCCTCCCTCTTCCTCCCCATCTCATGTGTGATTTAATTAAATCTCAGAAGAGCTTTTTATCTCTCATACCCAAGAGATTTTTTATATTTCTGCCTTGATCACTGGCTGCCTTCAGTCTTTATACTGAGGAGGCTCAGTAGACGGATAATTTTCTGCAAAGATTCAGAGCTGAGATGGGAACCTGTCTGCAGATAAGTTCTGTTGTTATTTGAGTCTGGTTCTCTTCAGCAGTGTCTTTTCCACACACATCACACTGGGTCATTAAAATCATGGCAGCTGATTGATTTTTAAACTAGTCTCCCATTGCTCTGGTAAACACCAGTTGATAGATTGCCCAGGTAGAGAAATTCATGTGTCTGGACAGCAAGAGGAAAAGAGTATGCTGGGCTCTGGGTTTTGGTTTTATATCTTTGTCTAGAGAAACTGGTCTGGTCCTTTTACCTCTTCAGACATCTTGAGGGAGTTGACTCTCTCCTTTGTAGTCAGTAGATGTCTGCAACCTTTGCAATCAAAGGGTGATCCCTTCGCAGTGGCTGGGAACTTGTTGGAATGCATTCTCGGGCATCAGGATCTGCACACCTCCTCTCCCATCAGTGCTGTGCACTGGAAAGATGGAGAAGTGCTATTTTCTAGGACTGTGGTTCTGAAAGAATGAAGCAGGGTCTGGTCTGGGCACCAGCCTTTGAAAACAGTGGGTGCCTCTGGGGCTCAAGGTGCCTGGGAAGAAGAAATGACACATCTCTATAAAAGACCATCCACTAAGAGGACAGATCGTCCTCCACTTCTGCAGCCCTTCACCTGTTTGCCTGATGCCAGTGTCTTTGGCCTGACCTCATTTTCCTTTTTCTTTTTTTTGTTGTTTGCAATTCTGGAGTCCCACTAGGTACCACTCACCATCGCTGCAACTGTTACTATCTCTTCTGGTTCCCCAAAGCCTCCCTGAGAGTTTGCTGACTGCTTCAGTTAGAGAAATCCAAATATCGCGAAAGGAAGCACAAATTAGTTTGTTTTTGCCTTGCTTATCTGTCTAGAGAAAGCATCGCTGCTCTTTCAAATGTCTGATAAATGGACTTGATTATCCTCTTCAAGCACACACGTGGTGGAGCAGCGGGAGTTGGTTGTTGGAAATTCTGCTGGCTGCCAGCAAATACTTCTCCTTGCTGTTCTCTTCTCCATCCCCAGGACACGAGATTTCCAGAGACTTGAAACCCCCAAGCTTGTGTTTGAGGAGCCCTGCTGTGGTTTCTCTTCCCTGCTCCCTGTGAAGAGGTGGGCTCTGTGTGTGCGGTAGCTAGAGTGTCTGAGAGGGGCTGGTGAGGACGGGGTGTGGGGACCACAGGTTATCCTTGGGCATCAGCTCATTACTAACAGGGTTGTAGTTTTCATCACCTGGATTTTTCCTATTTATTGGACTTTGGTCATACAGGTATATCTTGAACTCCAAGTATAGCAGTTTCTAGTACGTTTTCTGGGGGCTATTCTTCCTGGGTTTGCATCCTAGTATGCCATTTAGACACTCTAAGGCCTCCAACAAGTTATTTAGCCTCCCCCTATGGCTCAGTTTCCTCATTTAGAAAATGGGGACAATGAAAGGATCCATCTCAGAGGGTTGCCATGAGGATAAAGTTAATGATGTTGCCATATAGTGAGAGTCTTTCCTGGTACCTGGTGAGCACAGGTTATTGGCTGTTGTGTTAATAACATACAGGTCAGGCACATTCCTGGATAGTGGTCACAGGGGTGGAGGATAATACCAGCGAGAACCTACCCTGACTGCATGGTACTCCCTGGGGAGAGGGCAGTAAATGACTTGTTACTAGTTCACTGTCCATTCACCCTCCTGAAAAGTACAGGCTGGAGTGAGACTGGATTCAGGCTGCCTTGGCCCACTCAGGGCATGTCCCAGAAGGTATCCCTAGGATGTGACATTTGTGCTGGGCTTCAGGGAGCTTGGTTGACAGCCCTGGAGGAGGGGGCTGACAGTAAGCCAGTGGAAAGGCACAAAATGAGAAGGGAGGGGGAGGGCATCAGAATCGGACAGAAATTCTGTCTGAGGGATTCACAAACTTTACTGGGCATCAGAATTGCTAGGAGGAGCTGTTGAACGATGCAGATTCCCGTCCCGGCCTCCAGACCTTCTGATTCAGGGGATTTGGGTGAGAACCTTCAGCTGATTAACAAGAATCCTGAGGTCGCTGGTGCAGTGAGTTCTTGGAAGATAGTGTTGACAGCACAGCTGGGCCATGTTCAAGATGTGCATCTTTATCTTAATCTGGAAAGGACAGGGAGCCACTCAAGATTTTGTGTGTGTGTGTGTGTGTGTGTGTGTGTGTGTGTGTGTGTGTGTGTATGTGGCATTTTGTTGTAATTTATACATAATCAAACTCACATTTTGAGGTTCTCTGGGTTTTAGCAATGCATACAGAAACATAACCACCATCCCATCACAATTGAGATATAGACTATTTCCATTTCCCCCCAAAGCTCTCAAATGCCCCTTTATAGTCAAGCTCCTCCTCTCCTCCCAACCCCAGAAAATGCTGCTCTGCTTTTATCTAAACTTTGCCCTTTCCTGAATGTCTTCTAAATGGAATCATGCAGTCTGTGGCCTTTTGTGTCTGTTTTTTTTTTCCTGCTTAGAATAGTGCTCTTGTGACCAATTCATGCTATTGCATGTGTTGTAGGTTATTCCTTTTAAATTATGAGTTATGATAAATAGAATGGGCATGCCACAGTTTATCCCCCAATAGTTGATAGACAGATGAGTTATTTACAGCTTTTGGAGATGGCAAATAAATCTGATATAAACATGCTCATACACATATTTGTGTAGACACATGTTTTTTATTTCTCTTATGCAAATATCTGACAGTGGAATTGTTGTGCCATATAGTAAGGGCATGTTTAAGTTTGAAGAAACAGTCAAACGATCTTTAAATCGGCTGTCCCACTTCAGATTCTCACCAGGGATGTGTCAAAGATCCTGTTGTTCCACCTCCTTGCCAGCATTTGGTACTGTCGGTTTTCTGAAAAATTCAACCATTTATTGTTGTTGGAATCTTATTATCCTAGTTACTAATATTTTCATTTACTGTGCGCTTGTGACTCTTCTTTGGTAAGATATCTGATCATGTATTTTAATCATTTTTTTTTAAAATTTGATTTGGCTTATTCTTATTGAGTTTTGAGATTTCTTTATATGTTCTGGCCACATTTTTTTTTTTTTGTGGTACTGGGGATTGAACCCAGGGAGATTCTACCTCTAGGCTATACCCCAGCCCTTTTTATTTTTTGTCTTGAAACAGGGTCTCACTAGGTTGCTGAAAGTCTCACTAAGTTACTGAGGCTGGTCTCGAGATTGTGATCAGATTACAAGTATGATCCACAACACCCACCAGTTTGCAGGTTTTTTTTTTCTCCCAGTTCATGGCTTGTCTTTTTATTTTCTTACAAACAGCAGAAGTTTTAAATGTTATAAAGTCAAATTTATCATTTTTTCTTTTATAGTTCATGGTTTTTGGGTTTTATGTAAGAAACCTTTGCCTAACCCAAGGTCGCAAAGATTTTCCTCTAGACATTTTTATAGTTTTCAGTTTTATGTTTAGGTCTATGATCCACTTACATTTACATCTCTGATGTAGCTTTGAAATGTGATATGGGTCAAGATTCTTACCACTTCACCTTTATTTAAAAAAGAATCAATTGACCACATATATTTGGGTCTCTTTCTGGGAATCCTATTATATTTCATTAATTTGTATGTCTTTACTTTCCCCAGTAAGGATTGGCAGACTCTGGTTGGTGGTCTAAACATACTCTGCCACCTGTTCTTATAAATAAAGTTTTATTGAACCATAGTGTGCTTGCTTGGTTTATTTACCTTTCATCTCTGATTGCTTTTGCACCAGAGCCCTTGTGACAGAAATTGTATGGCATACAAGGCCTAAGATACTCCTATTAGTATTACAAAGAAAAAGCGCATTGACCCGTGTCATAATATCTAATTTTACTGTAAATCTGAAAATCAGGTAGTGTGAGTCATTTAACTTTGTTCTTTTTCAAAATAGTTTTGTCTGTTCAAGGTTCTTTCCTTTTCATATAAATTTTTGAACCAGTTTATCAATTTTTAACAAAAAAAAATCTGATGGGATTTTGGTTGGGATTAGATAGACCATAGATCAATTTGGGGAAAATTAAAAACATTGAATCTTCTGATACTTAAACAATATATCTTTCCATTTATGTTGGTCTTTTTTATTTCTTTCATGAATGTTTGATAGTGTTCAGCATACAAATCTTATACTTATTATGTTAGATTTACCCCTAAGTATATCATGTTTTTGGATGTTATAATTGATGCATTTAAAAATATTCAACTTCCAATTGTTCATTGCTAGTGTATAGAAATACAGTGGAGTTTTGTGCATTGGTTTTTGTATCTTGTGACCTTGCTAAATCTCATCTATTTATTCTGGTAGACTTTCTGGGTTCTTCATTATTTTGTTTTGTTTTTTCTTACATAATCGTGGCATCTATAAATGACAGTTTTATTTCTTTTTTTCCCACATGTATACTTTTTCAAATTTTTTCATATTGTGTTGTCTAGGACTTTCAGTATGATTTTGAATAGGGGTAGTGAGAGTGGATAACATCTTTGTCTTATTCCTGATTTAGGGTGAAATGGAAATATTTTAAAGAAGACACTGACATTGGATTTTAATCCTGTACAGCAGCACCCAGGCCCACGTGGTTAGCTCCTATCTGTTTCAGAGGGATGGTACTGTGCATGCCTCTCTCAGGGCTAGCTATTGTCACAATAATGTTGACCAGCAAGTAACCACAATATCTCAGTGGCCTGCACATCAGTAGATATTCATTTTTGGCTCATGGCTCACATATCTGTGGGTGAGTTGGGGCCCAGGTGAGGCTCTAGGGTGTGAGTTGGATTAAGTTTATTCCCTATGTTTCTCCTCCTCCTTGGAATGTGACTACTCCCAGGGCAGGTTTTTTTTTTTTTTTCCCAAAAGGCACAAGAGCTCAGCTGTTCAAGTCTGTTTCAAATTTTTGCTTGCATCTTGACTGTGAACATCCCATCAGCCAAAGACAGACACGTGGCAAAGCCCAGAGTGGAGTGGAGGGAAAGCACCCTCGAGCCCTGTGAAGCTCTGGTGAGGATGTGGAGAATGACATCACTCCAGGGAAGCAAAGAAGCAGCTAAGAAGCAGGGCCAGTCATTCAGTCACCACGTCTCTTCAAGGAGGAGGCGTTTCAAATTGCTGGTGGTAGCCAGGGTGTCCTCTGCCAGCTGTGAGCACTCCAATGGCCAGGACAGGGTCCATCTTCCTGCTTCACACCCAGTATGCCTCCCGCAGTGCCTGCCCCACTGGAAGTGCAGGGACTTGGTAGGGCCCACAGTCCACCTGCTGTTCTGTGGCTAGACGGGAGAACGCTGGCCTGACATTGACTTCCTTTCGGCTGTGTTCATAATCAGGCCCACAGACTCCAGAAAACTGCTTTTCAGTGGTGGCCAAAAGAGTAGGACCACACCACATTTGAACCTGAGTGAAGGCCATCCCCCTCATCAGGAAATGTTGTGCAAAGAGCTGGGCGTGAGTAGATGTGGGTTTGTGTTCAGTTGTGTAGAGCTGTTGGTTTAGATCAGTTCCCTGGGGCTCTGCAAGATGTCCAGATTCTCCATTTGTGTTTTGCCCTGTCCACCTAATAAAATTTTTGTGATGGTGTGTATGAAATGTGTCTACATGATGCACATGAGTGTGTATGGGCATGTGCGTATGAAGCCATAAAGATCTGTAAGATAAACAGAATTGTTATCCTGAGGACCACGGGCTATATAGCATTGGTAGGGACACTACCTCAGCTCAGAGGAAGGCCCTGCTCTGAGGATGAAGCTCCAAGTGAGAATCCTGGTGGCATTTCGGATCCCTCGCCCTAACGTCATAGTCTTCTATCGCCCCTCTCCCTGTGCCACCCTTGCCTGGCCTCCCCTTGGGCTCAAGGTGAACTCTCTCTCTTTCTTCTCCTTATCTCTCCTCTCTGCACACCCCTTCTCAGCTTCTGTTTGTCACACACATAAGCTGGTTTCTCAATGTGCTGAAGGCTGTCTATCATCTCCCAGGCCGGGCTCCTGCAGGGTGGCTTTTGCCTGAGGCACGCTCTCCACCCCTGAACTCTGCTAAATCCCAGTCACCTTTCAGATCTTGGCACTGCTGGGAAATCTTCCATGTTCCTATACATTCTGTGCAAACACACTCCCCTCGTGCAATACTGTTAAAATGCTCTTTTCCCCTTGAAATATATTCTGAAACCAGGTATAGATGACAAAATATTTAAATATGAAAAATCACTGCTATGTGCAATGTTTGTGTGTTCCTCCTGGGTCCTTTTCCTCTTTCGTGTCCCGCATGCTAGAATCTCTTGGTCAGTGGTCAATGACAGCTGGGGGCAGACTGTGAGTGGACATTCCAGTGGACATCCTTGTCCTCCTTGGGAATGGTCTCCATCAGTGAGCATCTGCAGCAGGATCCTGAGAGAAGGGTGTCTGGTGACACACACGTTCCTCTGGGAAAGCTTTTCTCCCTCCTGGGTGCATTTTGTGTCTTCTTGTGGAATAACTCTGACTCCTGTAACTAGGGGCAGGTGTGTAGTTAATGATGCTGGACCTGTCCCTGAGAACCCAAGGAAGCATATCACACAGGAATCCTGCATGCCTGCAGCAGCGGCTGGAGTTCATGCTCAGATAAGCAGAGGGCGAGGAACAGCAGGTGTGTGGCAAGGCTGGAAGGCCTCTCACAACGTAGTAGAGACTTGGGAGGACTGGGTAGCAATAACTAGAGACCAGTCACTGGAGTAGCTTATGAGCGGGTGGCAAGAGATGACACAGGAGACAAGAGTACTGTGTGCAGTGTACAGTGGCATGAACTGTGACTTGGGAACCCAATATGGCATTGCTGTGGTCACCACTCCCATTCCAGGAACAGGTCCCGCCATGCGGAATGGATGCAAGCATGCGTCTAGAATGTACCATTGCATTATGATAACTGGTTCTTTGTCTACTCTTCTTCCCCTTTCTCTGCACGAGACCATAAGCTCCATGGGGGCATGGCTCTTTGCTCTTGCAAAGAATGAGTGAATGCTGCCTGCTGTGCATGACTCTTGCCCCCTCTGGGCTTACCATCTCTCCCCTGCCTGCGAGGTATGTTGCCTGCTGATGGCCTGAAGCCGAGCTCTTTCCTGGCATTGCCCCACTGTCAGGAATTGCCTTGTCTTAGCCTCTCTGTGACCAGTCACATCTGATGACTTGTAGATTGTGGTGTGTATGGGTGTTATACAAAGACCAACCCTCCCTGCCTCAATTTCGGATACTCTGAAGGGCCCCAGCTCCAGTGTCCTGATGTGATTGGCTAAGGCTATTTTGCAACTCACAGTTAAGAACACATCTTTGTCCAACCAGCTTCTCCCATTCCTTAGAGAGGTGGTTCCAGAGAGTTCTCTAAGAGCTCCCTGCATGCAGTCCTCTGTCTCAGAATGGGTTTCCTGGGAAGTCAGAGATATCCCTGATCTTTGACCCTTTCCCATTCTTGCAGGGTTGCTAGGTGTTTCCTCCAACTTACTGAGGATGAGATGTTAAGTCAGAGCATTTCAGTGACTCACCTAAGGTTGTCCGGGTATGCCAGGAAAATGCAGTTTCAAAAAGCTGGTGGTTTAAATGAGAATGAATAAAAATAACCCTGAAGAGTCGGTTCTCATTAAATAGTGGAACTATTTCTAAAAGGATTAGGTAAGCACTGCAGGTTGTAGGGGAAGGAAAGGAAGTTTATAGGAAGCTGCATGTCTGTTGCATCCTATAGTGAACTTAGGAGGGGAGCAGTTACTATACCCTCTCTCTGGTCCAAAGCTGAAGCCTCTTCATCCCTCCTCACTTGGTCTATCTCTCTTTCAGTAGCCAAACTTCACAACAGCAAAAAAAGCCTTTCTTTGCAATCATATTTGATGTAAGGAGACATTAGCCTATAAATTACCTACTCCCCGAAGACTCTTATTTCCATGTACCGGAATACTTTTTTGTTAGAAAACATTTTGACCACACACTGAGCTGATTATCAGTGTAATTGTGCTGTAATCACATCTGAGGAAGCTATCCAGCAAATCAACTCCGACTGTCCGCCTACTCGCAGAGAAGAGACTCAAGCCTGTCAAATCAGAACACAGGAGCAGGTGGCCTCGTTCACAAAGAGGGGTGCTCCTTCCACCACACAGCTCTTTCTGTCGATAAATAGAGTGGAAGTATGGGTCGAGAGGCATTTACCCAATACACACAGAAAACGATAGCAAATGGCTAATCATTTTCCTCAGAGATTTTTGTGTAGGTGGTTTACGAGAGACCTTTTCCCCCCATTTTGGAGATAAGGATGAATAAAGATATTAGACTGTATGGAATTAAAGGCAACAATGTATTATTTGTTCAGCCTTAAACTGCTAAATTCAGGAGATCTGGATTTGAGTCCCCATGTGCTCTGTGATCCTGGGAAGATTGTGAGTCAGGTTAGGTCAGGCTGTTCTGAAGTAACAAATAAGCCCTACTCATCTCTATGGGTTTGCAGTCACTGGCACAAAGTCCTCTGCAATCCAGGCTGCATTTGCCAAACAAGTCAGTTCTCTTCTGAGTTGTGATTCAGAGAGACAGGGAATTGCAACTTGGAGCCTCTCCTCTTCTCAACAAGTGGCCGCTCAGGTTATTTCACCAGGGAAGAGGGAACGGAGAGCACCCACACCCATTCTTTTAAAATTTGACCCTGAAGAGACATGTTTCTTTTGCAAACAGCCTATTGGCCAGAACCCATCACATGGTCTTTTCTGATGCAAGGAGGCTGGGAAATGTTGGGGGAACACAGAGATATTGGGGGAACCATAATTATTTCTGCTGTAACTGGGTCTCAATTTCTACATCATCAAGCTAATGATTAATTGAATAATGCACGCATAAAAGAAATAGTGTTTGTCTTTAAGGATTAGTCCTTGTGCTACGTAAGCTCCTGGCATGTCACAGTGAGCAAGGTACTCATGCTCCCTGCCTTCACTGCACTTCCGTTTTTCAGGGAAACCAGATGTACAAATAATTAATGATGTTAACATTCTGTGACTGTGGCAGCAGAGGAAACCAAGGGTTCAGTGGCAGCTCATGGCTCTAAGTAGTGGGTCTGGGGAGGAAGAATTATCTTAGCTAGAATCCAAAGGACAACTCATTGCTAACCTGGAAGGGGGGATTTTCCACAGTGGAGAAATCACCACTGTGAAGGCTTCAGAAACGAGGGAACAATTCTTCCTCCTCCACAAGGGGGCTGGCATGTTTCCTGGAGAACAAACATATTTAGGGTGTTGCAAACTGTTCAGTATGACACATGATTGAAGGGGTTACTGGTCAATACTCAGAGCAGAAATTTAGGTATAATTTTTATTACTAGACAAAGTCAGGTTTATGGATACAGGAGAAAGGGCAGGAGTAAGAGTTGAACCCTGGCATTCTGACTCACCAGCCCAAGTTTTTTTTTTTTTAACCATAAAGCAAGACTTCCATCTTAGAAAGCAAGTTGGCATGTGAATATAAATGATATTTATATAGGGATGACTGACTAACTCGATTCAACTTATGTGTGGAGGAGTAAACAATATGTAGCTTTTGATAGTTCAGTTTTAGTAGTAGATTGCTTTGTTGTTCGGATTGGTTATGAATAAGACTGAAAGCAACGTGCAGGGATACTGCAGTTAAAACTACAAGACCGGACATGGCGACTGGTCTTTTTGTCCTTAGCCAATCCAGGGACACATGAAGGTTTTCTTTAGACTTAGTGAATCATATCTCCCGGGTAGGTTCGGAAATCAGCCCCATTTCTATCAGACCCAGCCATGCACCTGCCAAATCATGGGTGAACCACGCATGCCCTCCTTGCCCCTCACCTTACCATTGTCAGGAAAGTAGCAGCAAAGGAGGCAGGAAGTGGGAAGGAATGCGCAAAGGAAGATCTGTTTGCCCCAGGGAGAGAAACTGGTTTCTCCGTTTACCACTCACCCAACTCATTCTGCCTCCGTTGTTATGCAGGGACTGAAATACTCATTTCATGAGGAAATTGTCAAACTTTAGTGCTTTGAGATAATTTATGCTTTTCATCAGCTCACCAAATTGAGAGAGGGACTCGACAGAGGTCTGTCATCAGGCGATCTCAGCCGAGAATTCTTTTATAACATTCACGCAAAGAGCCTCCTTGGAGATGCTGGTAAACAGCCCAGTGATCGCGAGACATTGGAGGAAGCACACTTGCAGAACCAGACAGTGAACAAAGGGCTTTCATGGCCAGGAAACACACTCACGGGGGACTCGTCGGTCCCAGGCTCTGCCTCTGATTGGAAATACAATCACTTGGCTGTGTTTAGCTGTGTCCAGTAAGGGGCCATTGGCGGCGATGCTCCACTAACTAGAAATCTCCTCTGCAATCAAATTAAACACAGCCACAGCATCCTCATGATACACGCCGGCTATCACAGAGACGTTTTATTGCAGAAATGCTTTTTAAGCATTAATTATGCCGCACATAATATGACCCAGATAAAATATGGGCATATTATGACTTGTCTGTGGCTTTGGGGTGTGCTGTTTGGTCTTTGACAATAGCTTCGGGGAAGAAGGTAGCCTGGACCTTTTGCTTTGTATTTTCATTGACGGGGTATTCTGTGTTTGCACTCCAAAGGTGGTTGTGAAAGGGTTGAGGTCCTGATTACTCACCCTGAATTTGCCTTATCCTCCCCCCTCACCTCCGCGTCTCCTAGAGGAATCACACAGGCACCCGGATTGCCTGGGAAGGCTCTGGGATTGACATGGGGACCCATCCTTTAATGACTCTCTGCTTATACCAGGCACAGTCATCTATCTTCTTTGATATAGACGACATACGTCCTGATTCGCTGGTGTCTGTAACATACCAGTGGTTAAATATTTTGAACGCCCCTGAAAATAGGCATCATCCTCATTTTTTCAAATACAGAAACTGAAGCTCAGAGGACAGGTGTGACATGGCAAATATCTCACCATCATAAGCAGCAAAGCCAGCATTCACTCTATTTCTTTTTGTCTCCGTGACCTTTCCACAGTGGTGCTTTTTAATCCAAAGCACTGGAACTCTTTCTTTAAATGCGATCTTATATGAAAGCTCAAAGAGATAAAATGAATGCAAAAGGAGCTGCCCTGGATGGAGGGGTTCTGCACATACAGCCCTTCTCATCCCTTCCTCTGATCACTCCTGTGGTACTTGTTACACAGTGTAAAGACCCCTGCCCAACACTGTACCTCATTCTGGATGTTTGTGGATCTATGTTGCTAAGGCTGGGGAAATGCCTGTGATCCAAATTGGCATCAGTCCCTGTCCTCTGGGAGCTTGCCTTCTCCCTGAGCTAATGTAGGCAAAAACATTTAAGAAAAGCATACTGTATGTTAGATTGCACCAGAGCTATGAACTAAAGCAAAGACAAACTGGGAGAGAGAAGGCCTGGGGGAGAGGTGGTGGCATAGGAGGCAACAGGTGAGTGGAGGAGGCCTGGCTGGAAAGACGATATTTAAGTGAAGGAGGTCAACCGAGCAGACATCTGCAGGGAGGACAGTTCCTGGTTTTGGGAAGAGCGAGTGAGATGGCCCATGTGACAACCTCCTTTGGGTGAGAGCAAGCCTGTAGGCTTTGAGGAAAGAGACCAGAGGGCAGAAGCCCACGGGGGCAGAGTGGGAAAAGAGGCCAGCGAGGTAATAGTGGAAGATCTAAAAGACCTTGTATTTTGCCCTGAGCAGGAAACCAGTAAAGGGTTGGAACCAGAAAGAGACATGATGTGACTCACATCTTCACGGCCCTGTGATCTCAGCGTGGACCACAGGCTCACACTGGCATTGAAAGAGCCCTGGCAAAAACCAGAGTTTGCCTTGAGAAAGAGAGGAGGGAAACTGGTTCTATACACAGGATCCCCTTTGTTTCAGTATCCCCATCATCTTTGGGGTACACTTCAGTTTTATATTTTATTTTATTTTATTTTATTTTATTTTATTTTATTTTATTTTATTTTATTTTATTTTATTTTTGCGGTACCGGGGATTGAACGCAGGGGCGTTCTACCTCCGTGCTAGACCCCCGGCCCTGTTTTTTATACTTTATTTTGAAACCGGGTCTCACGAAGTTGTGGAGGGCCTCACTAGGTAGAGAGAGAGAGAAAGGGAGAGAGAGAGACAGGGAGGGAGGGAGAGAGAGAGAGAGAGAGAGAGAGAGAGAGAGAGAGCTGAGGCTGGCTGCGAACCCGGATCCTCCGGTCTCCGCCTCCCAAAGTACTGGGATTACAAGCGTGTGCCACCACGCCCGGCGACACTTCAGTTTTAAATTGGGTGTGAAGTGGAAAGGAAAAATCAAAGCATGTGTGTGCACACGCTCATGAATGTGTGTGAGTGTGAACGTCTGAATGTGTGCATAAGCATGAGAGTATGTGTGAATTTGTGTGTGTGAACGTGTGTGAGTTTGTGTGTCTGTGTGCGTGTGTGTGAAGGGTGTTTGGGGGAAGATGAGAGGGAAGACTTACTGCCCAGGATGATCTGGACCAGACCCCACGGCAGGGGCCTCCCAGTGCAGGCTCTAAGCCAACCATTCGAGGGCCAGTAGCCAGAGGAAATCTGAGACAGCTCAGCGAGTGACTTAGAGCCTCCATGCTTCGGCTGCTGATCCCTGTCCCAGTCCTTCTCCACCACACAGCCTCCTCCAATCTGACTCCTAAAGGGACCCTGCGGCATGCACCTCCTGTTTCTCAGCATCTTGAACCTTTGGGATGTTCCTGCTACCTCTGCAGCATGGGGACTTTGTGAGGATTCTAACTGCGTTTGGTATATTGTGGTAACTTCAGGGCCCAGCCAGTGCCTGCGACTCAGAAGGAGCTCAATGTTTACATAACACACGGGGCTCTTCTCTTTATGTATGCTCCTATCAGAAGCCTGTCTAACATGGAAATCAGATCCCAAAGCTCCACTGTGCCCACCCCATAGGTTTTTCTTTAAAGCTTTATTAAGGATTAAACACTGACCAGTAGGTCAGATCCATTTGCCTGGTCAGTCTGATTTGATTGTAAAACAAGATGGTGGGAAGAGACTGCTTTGTGGTCTAGTAATTGCACTCTCTTAGTAGAATCTCGGTCAACATTCTCACTGCTATAATCTGAAAAGACTAACCACGCAGCTTAGAGGAAGGAAGCTTTATTTGCTCAGTTTTTGGAGATTTCAGCGTTTCAGTCCATGTCAAGTCAGGTCTGAGGATCTCAGGGCATAGTGGCGGGAAGCTGAGATGTCAAGTCAGATGTGAGGATCTCAGGGCATGGTGGCAGGAAGCTGAGAGAGGAAGCAGAGGGAGGCGGCTCCACTCTCATATCATGGAGTCTGGAAGCAAGGCAGAGCAAGCAAGCAAGGGGATTCAAAGACAAAAGTACAGCCCCTAAGGCCACACCCCAGGGACCCACCTTCTGCAGCCACACCCCACCTGCTTAGGTGACCACCCAGTAAATGTAAATTACAATGGAATTACCCAATGATGAGATTACAGACCTCATGACTTAATTACATCATCTCTGAACGTTTATACACGAGCTCTTCAGGGGACATTCTATATCTAACCATAACAAATAGCAAGGTGGGAATGACCTGAGTGGCGATGGGCATGGCTGAGGCCTGGTCCAAGCCTTGGATGACAGTGTCTACTGACGGGGAAGGCTCAGGACAGAATAATCAGTATGCGGGAGCTGAATAAATGTGCCTAATGAGGAAGTGCAAAAAGTGCATTTACTTATCACAGATTTGGGAGAGGAAACATAATATCTGGGGCGTCGGGGTGCTAAGAATGACTTGGCAGCAGATGAAGCCTTGGTCATTTCAGGCCCCACACTGGGTGAATTCTCACCCGGCCTTCCAGAGTGGCATCGTGGGCTCCCCTGGGGATCATCTGGGCTGTGCATTTCTGCAGCGCTGGTTCACTGCCTTGGGAGCTGTTTGGAAGAGGGATGCTCCGGGCAGATGACACAATGCAGAGAATGGTCCCCATGTGACTCTCAATGGGATCCAAAGCACTGAAGGAATTGGATTAATAAGATTCAAGGCTGGATGAGAAATCAGGTCACCTCCCATCCCAGGAAGTGGGAAACTGTGCTGTCTGGCTTGGGCATGGTGCATGTGTAGAAGAGGGGAGCGGAGATCCTGTTGTAGAAAGAAACGGGCAGAGCGCACTGTCCGCATAAGTGAGGCAGGGCAGAGGACCTGGGAACAGGAAGGGTTAAAAGAGGCCACCTGTATAAAGAACAAAACCAGGGAAGGTTGATAAGATGTAAGGCCAAGAATGACCAGGCAAGGACTACGGAAATCAAAACAAAACTTCAGCCCTTTCTGCGGGCTGCGTTCTCCACTGCATTCTCTGTCCTCCACTGAGGACACCCTGTGTAAACAAGGATGGGGGGGAGGTGAGCAGACAAGTAGCCAGGAGATTAGAACCCACCAGCCCATGAGATAATTCAAATTAAGGATTCAAACTGGTCAAAAGACATGGGGTCCCCAAGACCCAATTCTGACCAATCATAAAAGAACAGATGGAAAACCTCAATAGAATATAAAAGCTCACCTCCCAAGAACTTTAATGGTTACTCCCTTTCGGAAACCCCCCAGTCCTGTGCAGGGGAGTAGCTGTTTTTGTCTTCTATCTTTCATTGACTTAAAATAAACTTTCATATTTCTAGAACCCTTCGTTAGTCCTTGGGCTTCATTTGTCAAAATTCACTGGACAAGAATCCAATAAGAGGAGACACCCTGTATCATTTTGGCGCCCCAGGTGGGACAACGAGGGGAGGGAACCTGTGAGAAAGAATTTGGTTACATTAGGAGGTGGTTATCGTGTCTGCAGGTTAGGGGCTGTCATAGGATGGAGGGAGCACTGTGGAGTGAGAAGGGTACATGTTAGAGTCCAGAGACTCAGGTTCAAAGTCCAGCCCTATTGTTAGGTAGCTAGATAGAAGTGAGCAGGTAGGCAAGATGGAATGGCCCTGACAGACCTGGGGAACCAAAGCACCTGAGGAAAACATAAGCAGGTCCTTATGAATGGAAAAACAGAATTCCCTGCCTAGCTGCAGTTAGAGAATTAGCTAGAAAACTGCATGCCCAACCCCTTCAGGGTTTCACTTAGACCCCATGTGAAAGTTTCCAACATGGTGAAAACAGCACAGACCACTAAGCTTTGGCCCCCCAAAGAGACAGCGACCTCCCCAAATACATATGCATGGGGGGACTGTTTCCTGGGGGGAATATAAGGCTTCCCACATGAGGAGCACCGTGCCCTTTTCTACTGCAGAAAGTGGCCCGTTCCAGACCCTTTTTTCTCTGAAATGTAACCCTCCTTCATCACGGCCTTTTTTATACTGGCCCCTACTTCCCTAAATAAACATCTCAATTTCCCTATTTGTGCTTTCTGTTTGAAATCTTTCTCTTGGAAGAAGCAAGAACCGTTAAAGGGATGACTGCCGGGTAACATAAGGGATTGCTACCTGGTACCGACTACTGGCTTGTTACCTCCTTTGGACTAAATAATGTTCCCCAATTCATATGCCAAAGTTTTCACTCTTGATAACTCAGAATGTGACTATATTTGGAGCTAGAATCTTGAAAGAAGTAGTTAAGCTAAACTGAGGTCATATGGGTTGGCCCTAATCCAATATGGCTGGATCCTAATCAAGACACCAGCCATATTGGATTATAGATTGGATATTGGATATTGGAAACAAGGTGCTTGCTCTGTGTGTGCTGGTGTCTTAATCTCTTCTTCCAGGACACCAGCACACACAGAGGAAGCACCTTGTGAAGACAAAGGGGGATGACGGCCATCTGTAAGCCAAGGAGAGAGGCCTCAGACGAAACCAACGCTGCCAAAGCCTTGGTCTTGGTCTTCTGCCTCCCGAGTTGAGAGAAAATAAATGCCTTATGTGAGCCACTCGGTCTGTGGCACTTTGCTATGGTAGCTCTAGCAAACTAATAGACTATCTACGTGACCTTGGGCAAACCATTTCTCCTCTTTTGTCCCCAATCTCTCCATCTGTAGAATGAATATAATATTCATCCCACAGGGTTCTGAAGAGAAGTGGCATGCAAATATTCTCTCTCAACGGCAAGCGCGGAACAAATGATTGTTATGTTTTGTGGTTTTCCTTGGGATTACATCATTCATTCTTCAAATATCATTAAGTACTTATAAGGTGCCAGACATTCTTCTAGGGGATGGGGTTACAGCTTCAGAAAAAAGAAAGAGATAAAGTTATCTCTGCCCTCCTGGAATTTTGCAGCGAGAATAAACAAGAGCAATAAAATATATGGTATGTAAGAAAAAGATAAGTGCAATGGAGAAAAATGAAAGTAGGAAGGGGACAGTGGTACTGGGAGGTGAGCTGTGGGGACAGTCAAAACGTGGCCTTAGTTAGGCTTCCTCGCCTCCTTCTGATAAACCCACTGTTATATGAAAAATAATTAAGCATGTCCCTAAAGCCGCCATATTTCTCTGGCTAGCTGCCACCTTTGTTAACTCTCTTCCTCAGCATGTTGCTATCTTTTTTTTTTTAACTCCTTGCTCTGGCAGGTTGCCACCTTTTTTCTGCTTTGATATATAAACTGGACAGGAACTGTCCACTGTGTGGAAGTCTTCTGTGGAAATCTTACATAAAGCTCCTCTTGTACTCAGCCGGCCATCACTGAGTAGTGGAGGCGAAGGCCTCCTATTACAGCGCACCAAAGCCGGAATAAAAGGCGTGTCTCATCCCTCCTTGGTGCCTCGCTTCTTTTTCCTACTGGCTGGATCGCATGTGAACCTCCCCAGCCTTGATTGGTTGCACAACATAAGAGAAACATAGTAAAGCATTTTAAGTAATGTAGTTGGAGAGGTCTTCCCAGGAATGGGATACTGAGCATAGCTAGAAGTAGATGATGGAGCAAGCCAGGTGGATATCTGGAAAAATAATGTTCCTCAAAGAGGGAACAGCATTGTGAAGGCCCCGAGGCTTGGGTTAAGAAAGTGCCACTTCTGGAAACCCAGTTACATGGAAACCCATGATCTAGAGATACTGGGCCTTTCTAAAGTTGTGTGTGAAGCATCTTTTTTTAAAATTACATGTTAACCCATGTGGTTGTTATCAAGATTGGCACTGATATATCATGTACCTGTCATTGAAGAATTATTCTGGGATCACTATTTTCTTGTTTGCTGGGGCAGAGACTCAGAGTGGCAGTAGGACTAGCTCAGAAAGTTTGCAGAGGTACAAGCCTTCTTGCTGGGGCCCATAACTCCTGCAATCAGTTAGTAAGTATGAGGATCTCTCAGAGCAGAAAGGTACAAAAAGGAAGCCCAAGTGAATGGAGGAACTCCTAAAAGCTTGGTGGTGGGGATTTGCATTGAAGGAAGAAAGAGGGTAGCCTGTATTGGTATCTAAGCTCAGTGAGAGGATCCTGAGGCATCTTTAAATATGTAACTGGTCCTCTTGAGGAAATGATAGTCTCTTACCTGTGTATTTAAAGAAATTGTAAACCACAGAGGAAGAAAGCAAAGTCATTCCCTGGGTAAGGGCCAAGTAGGTATTTAATAAATGTTAGATGATAAATGAGGACCATGGAGGAATGTGCTACCACGTTGTATATACTTTTTCTAGCTATGTTTTCATATGTGTCTTAGGTTTTTTAAAATGTTTTATGTCCTTATTTTTCATCTTAATAATAAAATAAGCATTATTTTTGTGATCATCTAATGTCTCATAAATATCACAGCACATTTCCTTACACAAATGCATTAGAGTGAATTATAGAATTCTTCCAATATTAGCATGCTCTGATCGTTCCTCCTGTTATAAATAAGACTGTAGTGAACATCCTTATGCATGTAGTTTTCTTTTTCTTTTTTCATTTCCTTTCCCAACATTCTTAGAACTTTTCTCCTAGAATCAATTTCCCGATGTGGAACAGAATTACTTTAGTAAAGGGTACAATTTCTCCAAGGCTGTCAAAATCAATGTGAATCATCTTTATTTTATTCTCTATTGGATCGCTTATTTCACTCAGTTTTGTTTCCCCTGTAAATTGGAAAAGCATTCTTTCTATGTCTTTACCCAAGATGCTGCCTAACATGTTGAGCAGGACAGGTTCACCAATTTACTCCAGTTGGAAGGTTCTTTATTTTTGAAATGTCTGGGTCTCCAGATTATAGTGTCCTCTTCCTCAATGTAAATGTAAATTTTGCCCAATTATTTTGCTTAAAGAGGGATGCCTGAGAGTAACCATTGATGTCTAAGTGTGCAGCATATGTTTTCCTAGTAGTGAGAAATTCCTAAGCTTGATGTATTTAAAGAGAGATTTTAAAAAAGCATTTAGCACTGGTATCAGATTTATTTAGTTTTAATTGTTTTATGTGAGTTGAATTGGTATGAGTAGATTTGTGATGTTCTCTGCAAAATTCATCCTTTTTTTAAGCAGGGTACATTTCACAAAATAATCTTGAAGTAGCTAGACATCCTTATCTTTTTTAATGGTTTTTTAACTCCTATTAGCTATAATGGGATTTCCACAAATAAATTGCCACATCTTGTTGAAAGATACCAGAACCCCAGATGACCCTCCCCCAAGCCTGGGGGGATTTTGAACCATGCTGTCTTACACACATACCATATTTCTCTTCTCAATGGAACACAATTTTAAACCTCCATAAAAGAGCAGGAACATATTTACCGGACAATGATGTGATTCTGATTTTTTTGAAGTCTGACAATGTGCTTCTATCAGTGCATTAGGTGGACCAGGAAAAACCATTCTTTAAAAGCTCCCAATAAATGCCATAAATAAACCAGTGAGGAGCCAGGGGCCTGCTCAGACTCAGCTGAATTATATGTCCCTGTGACATATTGTTGTTTGAGGACAATGACAAACATTTCAGACCATCCGTGGAAGCCGCTGGGGGAACTTTTGTTTCTCCCTAATAGCCCCGGAAGCCTTTATGGCTAATAGTGTGTATAATGAGTCCAGTTTTCCAGCCCCTGAGAGGAGACACCGTGTTTTTGTGCGGGGAGGGAGGGCCTCTGCAGGTTCGCCCAGCAGCAATGGACTCAGGTCCTTTGTCAGAGAAGCATACAATCTCCACAGTGGGGGAAGATGGGAGGAAAGGGCGAGAAACTAGGGTTATAAGTCAAGATGCCAGGTTAGGACCTCACAACTGGGGCCCAAGTCAGAGTCAGGTGTTAATTTATATCAGACGATCACAGCCAGAGACAGGAGGGCAAATCTGAAACCAGGATATTGGCAGGTCACAGAGGCCATGCACCGAGGCTTGGGGGATGCTCATAGCATGCTCTCACCTGTAGGGGGAGCTCTACCCTGAGCCAGTATGCTAACAAGTCACAGAGGCCATTCACTGAGGCCTGGAGGATGCTCATGGCACGCTCTCACCTGTAGGGGGAGCTCTACCCTGAGCCAGTATGTTAACAGGTCACAGAGGCCATCACTGAGGCCTGGAGGATGCTCATGGCATGCGCTCACCTGTAGGGGGAGCTCCACCCTGAGCCAGTATACTAACAGGTCACAGAGGTCATGCACTGAGGCCTGGAGGATGCTCATGGCACGCTCTCACCTCTAGGGGGAGCTCCACCCTGAGCCAGTATACTAACAGGTCACAGAGGTCATGCACTGAGGCCTGGAGGATGCTCATGGCATGCGCTCACCTCTAGGGGGCGCTCCACTCACCCTCTCTTTTCCACCTTGAAATCTCCATGCTGTCGGAGGTTTGGATGAGGCTCCAGATCTCCATTTTAACACGCTCCACCTTCTTGTGGCACAGCCAAGCTGAGTAACTCTGGCTTAGCCCTGCCTAGGAGCAGAAAGGTGACATCTCTTTCCATTTCTACATGGATCTCTGGACTAGGAATTGGGAGACCAGAATCCTTCTGCCAGATGCTAATATCTGTAAGGCACTGGCATGCCACTATTGTCTCTGAGTCTTGGTCTGTTTGTGAAACGAGGGGCTAAATCAGTGTCTCTCAGCCCTGGCTGCACATTGCAATCGCTAAGGACACTCTGAGAAGATGGCAAGGCCTGGGTCTTCTCCTAGCCCCATGAAATCAAGATATCTGCAGATGGAGCCTGTGCATGTCCAGGTTGTTTCTTTGGTCCCTGAAGCCCAGAGGAGTAAAAGCATTTAACCAAATTTCTCCCAGATAGCCATTTATACAATTGGGCTTCAATTGAAGCCTTCTCTGTCCTAGAAGAACTAACTAACAACAACAACAACAACAACACAAGATGAATCAGCGGTGCAGGTGCCAATGCCAGAGGGGTAGTCTGAGAATAGGAATATCAGGATTAGAGAGAGATGCAGAGAACCAGAACACTATCTTTTAGGCTTGGCTATGCAGGGTTGGGATCATAACATTATTAACTGCAGGGCAGAAAGATAGCTGTTAATGGGTGAGATGGGAGCCAAGAGAATTCACCAGGGAGCAGCAGCAACTCAAATCACAATGTCATAGAAAGTATGAGGAGTTGTGTCTTCTGCAGGTTGGTGACCATGCTACGGTGGTGTCTAAGCAGAGGTCCGAGTAAGCCAGCAAGAGTCTCAAGGCAGGCTGATCTCTGTGTCATGATCTTCTGCGGTTAAGGTCAAGGTCCAGTCCAAAGAGAAGGAAGTCATAAACTAAGGAGACTGGGATTCAGGGAAAGACTCCTAACTCAGGGAAACCCTGGAGTAGCTTCTCAAAGGGTAGCCCTTGGACCTGTGACATCACCTGTTGAGTCATTAGAAATGCAAGTTCTACTGATTCAGAGGCGGGGGTGGAGTGGAGGTAGAACAGGTTACCTGCCTTGTCAGGAGCCCTCAGGGAATCTGATGCAAGAGTCAGAACCACTGATATGAGTTTAAATGAGGTAATGATGGCAGAAGACTAACCCGGCCACATTGGTGAGGCTGAGGAAGGGCGTAGGGAGAGCTCATCATACCTGATCAGTGGCTTCGAGATGTAAGAGGAAACTTAGATCCCAGTGTCACATCTGGGCCTCCACTGCTGGGGATTGATGGGAATTGGTCATAGCTATCCCCTTGAGGCCAAGGGTCTTCAGATCTCACAGCTGACTGGGCTGGGAGCGTCAGAGATTACAGAAGATGCCGACATCTAAGGGATGTACCTGGGGATATTCAGATGGTGTTTCCTCCTTCAGAGCCAGGCCTGAACTCCCAGGGTGAGCTCTGTTCTCCATACCAATCTGCATCTGCCACTGAGTCCTGATGGGAAGAGGTGGAGAATATAGCTAAACATTCCAGAAAAGCTTTGCGTCCAGCCATGCTCGGATGATAGTCCTGCCACACGATGACATCTTCCTCACGGTCAATAAAAATGATGCACAGCAGACTGTGCGTGGAGTTATCCAGCACACAATTTTCAAAGATCTCTTTTATTGTCCGTGTATAAAACCAAGTGGAGACTCCCTTTCCTGGGAGGGCAGCAATGATACAGTCACGATGATTTGGTAGAAATAAACGAGGAACAGGCAGACGTATGCCAGGCACCCTGAGCCCTCCAGTCATGTGGATTATCTAGCTGCTTAGAAAGAGCCATGACTGAACAGGTTTGAAAAGGGTACTTCCTCTTGTCTCTGAACACTATCTGGAACACTATCCTTGAATGGTTTTTCCTAATATGATGACTGTGTTTGAAGTAGTAATGTTTGAGAAGTGGTCACTAGTACAGAAAGCCCCTGTTATGAAGATCTAAGTTGAACACTTGAGAAGGAACTGAGTAACAACTACAGTCCCTCTTGTTATTGGATGTGTTCAATGGGACCATCTGTCAGCCTCTGATTAGAAAACTACATCCTTGTATTTGATTCCAGAAGGTGGAGAGATAGTGTTTTGGCATGAGCAGGGATGTTCCTGAAACTTTATTTAGGTTGAACATAAACAGACATCTTCTGGGTCTTTGTGCTTTGATAGAGCACATCTCTATCTAGCTTGCTTTGGCATCATGTACAGAGCTTGATGTTCTTGTCTATATTTGGCAGGAACTAGACATTTCAAGTTTCCATCATGCAGTTAGGTTTCTTGCATTTGGCAAATGCGAATGTAGATGTGGCCACTTGTTAGAAGTGAAGAGATCCTGGAGCTTTAAATGAGATGCCTGAAATTATCTTAAACCTTTTATTATAAAAATGTCAGGCATACACAGAATTTGGTAGAATAGTACAAGAAAACACATGTAAACATCATCCAGCTTCAATAATTTTCAACGGATGTGTTTTATTTCTACCCCACCCATGTCTCTCCACCCCTTTCATCCTCACTAACTTATTTGGAAGCAAATCCCAGCTTTTGTATCATTTTATTCATACATACTTCGGTATGTGTCTCTAAAAGATAATGACTCTTAAAAGAACATGTAATTGTAATACCATTATCATATGTAAAAAACGGCAGTGTCTACTCACTAGCACCAAATATCCAGTCATTGTTCAGTTCCTGGACTGAATTATTTTTTATTATTGTTTTGTTCAAATCAGGTTCCCAAGGAGTTCTATACATTATGATTCTATACATGTATGATTCTATATATTATGATTCTATACATGTTCTATACATGTATCGAGAAGATGATTTTAAAGTATTCCTTGCACTTAGCAAGCTTTGTCTTATTTAGACTCAGAAATCCCCACATAAATGCCAAGGGGTTGAGGCCATGCCGCCATCCCTCCACAGCCCAGTGACTGGCCTAGCTCGTACATTATCTGCCAGATTCTGGTGGCAGAGATCAGAGGCACAGGTGGTAGAAAATGAGAAAAAGATGACCAGGACCCCAACTTGGGCCTAAGCTGTGTTCATCCTAAAATTTGGCCGTGGTTTAAGTACCAGTGAGGAAAGACCACCAGGGAGTCCACTTGATGAGAGGCTGAGGGCCCACTTGGGAAAAGACTTAGCCCAAGGGATGAAAGAACCGCTCCAAACAATGGGTCTGAGGGTGAGGCTCGCTACCACCTGGTCAAACACCGGTGGACCCCATTTACCTGCTGGAGCCACCCATTCACATCCTGGAAGTGTGAGATGCGATGGCGCTGGGTTTGAAGGTGGGTAGAGGACAATGCCTATAACTCAAACCCTTTCCCCAACCTCAAGGTAGAATGGTCACTAAAATCTCCCTAGGACTTTAAGGATCCAAGTTGCTAGCACCGGGGAATCAAGCCCAAGGAGTGGATGAATTTGAGTAAGGTCCATGGTCTATGAGTAGAGAATCCAATTGGGGAGAGTTGCCTTAATGCTCTGGGACACAGTTATTGACACTTCTCCCTTTAAATATGGGGAGGAAAGGGAAGGATCCATCCATCCATCCATCCAACCATCCATCTTTCCATCCATCCATCCATCCATCCATCCATCCATCCAACCATCCATCCCATTTCTGTTCTCTCTACATATTTCTGGTTCTCCTCACTTAGCAGACAGGTTCTTTCCATGTGGCTGGGTACAGTGATCATTGACAGTTCCAGATCACCTGCACCAACCTAGAGGGAAATTTCTCTCTCCCATCATTTTTATGTCATTTCTAGTGAGAAAACCTGAATGGCCTTTTTTTGGAATCACATGTCCACCCCAGCTCAGTGACTGTGTTCAGAAAAACAGGAAACTCTAATCAGCAAGCTCAGGTCAGGTGTCTACCTCTGTGACCAGAGAAGGGAAAAGAGAAAAATGGGCAGGGACCAAAGACTAACCACACAGCTGTCACATTCCGCCTCACAGTTCCTCTCACTCCTGCCGACATGAGTCCAACTCCCAGCGAAAGTCTAGGACTGGTGAAAATGCAGGATGGGCAGGGATTAGTCCCACGTTCCATGTTTAGAATTTGATTGTTCAGCTCATTCAGTTTTATCTAGTGTGGCTATCTCATTTCCCACCATATCGATCTATTATTGGGTCCATCTCTAGCAGAGAGGAAGCAGGAGGTAGAAAAAATACTCTAGTCAGCTGGCACGAAAATAGTTATAGCCACATAATCAGACAGGACCGAACTCATTTTCTTTTCCTCCTCCACACCACAGCCATCTCCAAGTCAAGTAAGTATCGCCCCACCTTCCTCTCGTGTTTACCGCGCCACATTTTCCCATGGGAACTGCATTAGTGTGACCCAAAGACAAAGAGGAGAAAAGAGGTGGGTGGTTAGGGTGGGCGGGAAAGAGAAGGCAGGGAAATCAGAAGAGGAGGAAACAGATTTCAGGTTCTCCTGGGAGCATGCACATGGCCATACACACATTCACACTTGTATGCACAATACATACATGTGTACACACTCATGCACCAGGAACACACACATGCTGCATTACCTGGTCAATGCTTTGTTGATAAAAGAAACAATTGTGAAGTTGAGCATAGTTTTGTGACCATTGATGTGACCCTGAGCATCATCCTTTTCTCCAAGAAACTTGTAAGGGAGGCAAACTGGCATTGAGCCAACAAACCCTGAGAGACTGAAAACAAAACAGAATTCTCTGAAAGCCTTCCTAACTCTTAAGAAACAAGCCCGATTTTTAACTAATAACCAGTATGTTGGCTTAGATTGAATGCAATAATAATCTGTATATATGGTATATTTTTGTTAATTTTATAGAAAAGCATAATATCTCTAAGTTTTAATTATCCAGGAGAGCTTATGGTTGACCTTTTCTTTGATAACATATTTGTTCTAAGTATAACTTTTCTGATGCTAATAATTAATCAGGAGCCTTTTACTCCTTTAGAAAATTATTTCCAAGAGAAATAATATTTTTGTGCAATAATCTATTTAAAAACAACTTATAGAATCATTCTTTTTTGTGGTACTGGGGATTGAACCCAGGGGCATTCTACCACTGAGCTACATCCCCAGTCCTATTTTTTTAATCTTTATTTTGAAACAGGGTCTCACTAAGTAGCTGAGGCTGGCCACAAACCTGGATCCTCCTGTCTCAGCCTCCCAAGTACTGGGATTACAAGCATGTGCCACCATGCCCAGCTCCTTATAGGATCATTCTATAGAAAGCAATTAGAAACTACCAGGTCTTCCTTCCTTCCTTCCCTTCCTTCCTTCCTTCCTTCCTTCCTTCCTTCCTTCCTACCTATCTACCTACCTACCTACCTTCCTTTCTCCCTTCCTCCTTCCCTACCTCCCTTCCTACCTCCCTTCCTCCCTTTCTTTCTCCCTTTCTTTCTTTCCTGTACTGAGGGTTGACTCTCCAGGGGCATTGTACCTCTGAGCTATATCCCAAGCCCCTTTTATTTTTTGTTCTGAATTGGTTTCTTTAGGTTGTGGAGAGTCTCACTACAATGCTGAGACTGTCCTTGAACCTGCCATCCTCCTGTCTTAGCCTTCCAAGTACTGGAATTACAGGTGTACATCAGGATGCGTGGCTCAGGACTTTCCTTTTGATTCTAACATCAACATGGTCAAAAAGTCTGAGCGTGTGTTAGAAACAACTGAATATTAAAGATGCAAATGGCACAGCCAAGCTCAAGGGAAATGCTTCCCAGGCAGACGAGAGTGCCATCAAAAACGCTATAGTGGTATTATGAAATTTTAATTCATGATCAAAACGCCTTCTCCCAAGTCCCAATACTACTTTCCAATATATCTTTCAAATTATAGTGGGACTTGGTGGATAACTTTTTAAATATCCCTTAAATTGCAAGTAGATGAACATTTGGCCCAAAATACTTTACAATTCTTACTGTGGCTAAGCTGGGAGATTCAGTAGGAAGAGTTACATCAGCACAGAGCACTTTGTGGCTTCTATCTTACATCTTCTAGCAACCAGAATGTGTTTCAGGCACGCATTCCGGAGTTATGTTTAGCAATCCCGAGACATCATCTCTATTCAGACTCACAGCCTCCAGTGGAGATGAATTGAATATTAAATAATCAAGAGGGCCTGCCATGAAATCCTGTTGCCCCCCCCCCCCCGTAAAGCTCGGCATTAGGGTGACTGCTTTCTTCCTGATATTATATTTGCATCTTGTTTCAGAAATAATATGCTTTAAGCTTTTAAAATGAGCATTACTGGGTGATGGAGGTCAGGGGCAATCTTGAATCTTGATGGTGTGTTAAAGGAAACTGTGGTTTAGCTCTGTGCAAGGTAAATTCCTTTGGTCTTATGCTGAAAAGATTTATTCAGATGTGACGGAGATGGCAAGATCTCAGGTAAATCATCTGTATCCACAGTGGAGCGGGGAGAAAGTGGGGATGGGGGGATGTTTGGGGGCTGGCAAAGGACCTGAGGTGCTTGCTGTGACTATCCATTCATGGTTGTATTAATTTTCCACTGGCTGTGTAACAACCACAGATTTATCATCTTAAAATAACACCCATTTATTAGCTCACAGTTTTGTGGCTCAGAAGTCTGGGAGAGCATGGGTGAGTTCTCTGCTCAGAAATCCAGGTGTTGCAGTGGCCAAATTATGGAACCAACCTAGATGTCCATCAACAGCTGAATGGATTACAAAATTATAGGAAATACACACAATGGAATTCTACTCAGCAATAAAGAAGAACAAAATAAGAGCATTTGTAAGAAAATGGAAAGATCTGGAGAACATTATGTTAAGTGAGATTAGCCAATCACAAAAAAAGAAGGGACATATGTTTTCATTAATATGCGCAACCTAGGGAGTAATGGGGACACAAAAGGGACTCCAATGACAACAAAGAACCCTCAGTAGTGCAAGGGAAGGGGTACAAGGGAAGGGGGAAGGGCAAGAAAGAAGTGAATCTATGGAATTACTATCACAAACAATGTGTACATATGAGATTATACCAACATCATTCTCAGTGCTACATGGGGGGGAGGCGGGGGGGAGGGACACCAAGAGCTGTGTGCATGTATGTTAACACCAAACTGATACTCATTGTGATGTGAGACTACAATGCTACAATGCACCAATAAAAACATATTAAAAAAAAAGAAATCCAGATGTTGGCTGGATCGAGTTTTCACCCGGAGGCTTTAGGCATGAATCTGCTCTGGGTTCTATTACTGTGGTTTCCTGAATTCAGTTCCTTGTGGTTGCAGGACAGACCTCACATTTCCTTGCTGGCTGTCATCCAGGGCCCTGCTTTGAGCCCCAAAGGCTGCCATGTTCCTCACCACACAGCCCCCTCCGTCTCCAAGTTAGCAGCAGTGGAGGGTCAAATTCTGACTCCCTCTGTGGCTGACCTCTTGACTCGGATTATAAAAGGCTCACATGGTTAGGTCATGATCATGCCTACCCAGATAATATTCCTATCTTAAGATGAACTGATCTGGGACATAATTATATCTAGAACATATTTTTTGTCATATAACTAAATCATGGGAGTGACGTCATGGTCATAGTCCCGGGGATTCTACAGGGCATGTCCACCAGGGGGCAGGGGACTTTAGGGCCATCTTAGACTCCTGCCTACCACCATGGCCCTGGGCAAGGTCCTTACCTGCCACAGCAGGCATGGCGTCCTTCTTAGATGACGATGAGCTTCTGGTGAGCGTTGTCAGAGGAGGGGGATGGGGGAATGATGCTCAGAGGCTAATTACCAAGAAACCACTTCCAGGTGGTAGGACGAACCCCGCTCAGCTTACTAATGCAACAGGCAGTTCCTCGTGTCCTTCTTAAAAAGTCTCAAAGCATAACATAAACTACCTAGAAACTTTAATAAGAGAAATAAACCTAGCCCGAGCTGCAGAAAGAGCCTAGCTTCTTCTGCCACTTGTGGAAATCATGAAAATTGAGGAAAGATGTCCTTTCTTATCAGTTAGATACCATTCTGTGGGCACAGCCTGCCCAGTGGTCCCTCGGTCCTGGGGTCAGCTCCACCCACTCCTCTGTCAGGCACATTTGTGCACAAATGCAGCATCCCTGTATAGCCCATGTATCCACATCAACAACAAAAGAAAACAAAAACAACAATGCTCCTGGGTCCAATCCCCAGTAACACACACACACACACACACACACACACACACACACGAGGGAGGGCTTGAGGCAGTTTGGGTTCGTGTGGTAGACTAGCATTGTGTTGCATCTGATGAAAAAGAGAAGTATGTTTACTGTGAATTCACAAACAAAGGACACAGAACAGGGTTTCTCACCCCAGTGCCTCTGACATTTGAGGTCAGATAATTCTTTGTGGCAGGGGCTTCCCTGGGCATTGTAGGATGTTAGCCCCTGGCCTCTAACCGCTAGATGCCAATAGCATGCATACCCCCAAGTTGTGACAACCAAAAATGTTTTCATTGCCAAATATCCTATGGGGGGCAAAATTCACCCTCAGTTGACAACTACTTCCAAAGATACCTAATTCTGCAACATAAAAGGAGTGAAGAACTTAGAAAAATCATCCTATCTACCATCAAGACTTTCTATCTTTTAGACAGGGAAAGGTAGAAGGGAGAGGTATAGAAAAGGAGAGGAGAGGAGAGGAGAGGAGAAGAGAGGAGAGGAGAGGAGAGGAGAGGAGAGGAGAGGAGAGAGCATATAAGCAAGAGCAAGCAAAGTCAGGCATAGTGGTCCACGTCTGTAATTCCAGTACTTGGGAGGATGAGATTCGAGACCAGCCTCAGCAACTTAGCGAGGTCCTCAGTAACTTAGTAACTTAGCGAGACCCTGTTTCAACATAAAAAGTAAAAAGGGCTGGAGGTGTAGCCCAGAGATAGAATGCACCTGGGTTTAATCCCCAGTACCAGAAAAAAAAAAAAAAAGGCAAACGAGGTCTTTGCTGGAGTGCTGATCACCCGAAGTCGTGACCCTGGCTCTCTGTCATTCACAACCAATGGCCTCCTCAAGGATCCAAGGGATATCACAAAGAGAGAAAAAGGAGAATTGAAGGTTTTGACTATACAGAGCCTTGCCACATCACTCATGTGTAGGAGGGATGAGATGGGGGAGGCTGTTTGGGTTTGGTGGTCCATGTCCCAAGGGGCTGGGACTTGGGCCTCTTTCCACCATGCAGAATTGGTAGAGTAAACCCATTCAGCATACCTGCAACTCTGAGCCTGACTTTTACTGCCAGAAATATATTGGAAAGCACCTCCATTCTCATTGCCTTAGATGCCTCGCTTCCATTGCAGGAAAAAAAAAAAAAACAATGGAACAGATATTAGGAGCAAAAAAACCAAAAAATCCATAAACATCAAGAAGAATGTAGATCCATGACCCATAAAGCTGATTTATAAAGAAAAATTTGCCAAGAAAACCTGATTGCTTTTATTGATGGAATGGCTAAATTAGAAGATGAAGGGATCACAGTAGAAGTCATAGATCTTATTTCAGTAATGCAGCTGATATATTATCTCACAAAATTTTGCTTGACAAATTAATTCAAATTGGGTTGGCGGAGGGGTTGCCGGCACAGATTGAGAGCTAGACCAGGACTCGTAAAGCCTCAGTCATGACAAACAGCAAGAATGGGGCTGCTATGAGCTGCCCGATGTGCTCCTGGACTCCGGACCTCTTAATTCCTTATTGAGAAGAAGCGACCAATAAATGCAGGGTGGTCAGCCCTGGCTGCTGGGTCACTTAACAGAAGGGCTCTGAAGGTCACTGGGAATTGAGGAAGGACTTGAGGTGGTGTGCAGACTGAGTTTCCTTAGCTTCAAGCCTTGGAGGGGAGGGATATCAGAATGCCAAGCTCACATGGGGCTGCAGAGCGAGCTGAGTCTTGTCTCCAGTGGTCCGACAACAGAACATGCTTTTAGTGGTAATTATTTCTCTGTGTCGGGGAGCCATGTGTCCTGATAAGAAAGCTCACATACAAATGCCTGTCACAGGGCCGGGTGGGGAGATGACTGCGACAGAGAGTGGAACTGAAGAGCGCATGACCCACACAGCAAGGAAGAGAAATGAAACCCATCAGCCTGGGTGATTCTCAACCACGACGTGGAACAAAAGCAGCTAAGCCCCAAAGAAGGCGCTTGATAAAATTTCACTTACATATGGCAGAACGATGTAGATAAGGGATACCTTCTTAGGTGGTACAAAGACAATTAAAAGCAAGAAAATGGTTATGATGAAAGTCAGGCGAGTGGGGACCCCCAGAGACTGGTAGAGGTTGGGACCAGAAGGACATATGGTCTTCTGGGATGGCTGGCCACATGGCATCCCTTGTCCAGGAACTCGACTGCATAGATGGTGGCTTTGTAGTTTCCCTTAAACTGTGGATATGTTTCATCTACTTTTCTGAATATATAACATATCACAATTAAAAAGAGGGTTTGGGAACTACGCAAAGTCACTAGTCAGCTTCAGTGGATGGCTGCCATGTGGGAATGGGGCCAGCATTGTCAGATTAAGCTTTTAAAAGTAAGATATATGGATCTTTTTAAAAAATGTGAAACAAGGTGGTAGCTAATTCCAGAATTATTTAGACACTGCAAGCTAACAATATGAGCCAACTAAAATAGGCCTAGAGGCGAGATTGGGCTCTCCCCATCAGTGTGGGGTCTCTGCCCCATGCAAGGGGTGTGGTGTGGGAGAAGGAAGGCAAATGTTTCCATCCTGCCGTATTGAACAGTGTTCTTTGCACTGCTTTTCAGTCGGAGGAAGTCATGATAATCACTAACAAGTTACTGGGTCTTTATTCTCACAACTATTCCATTTTAGCCAATGTTAAGGACACTCAAGACATTTGTCCAGTATTCTACATCTAGTAGGTGGGAGAACTGAGCTTTGAGCCATGATTTAATTGCACAGCCTGTGCTCTCGCCGATTTCGCAAGGGTCTGTGAATAGGCAGTGAGCTCGGTACCTCTTTTTTGACCCTATGCCCCTGGCAGACATCACTAATTGATCAGCGCTCTTTCCTGCAAGCTGAGTCTGTCTCCTCCTACCCTTCACCCAGCACTCCAGGGGCCTGCTGGAGTTGGTGCTTTCAGTGAAATGCATTTCCTCTCCGGACACCCAGTGGTTCCAGGGCCGAGTAGGTAGTTTCTGAAGGGTGTTGACGGATGCAAATATTGTCAGCCACAGCCTGGTACTTTCTGTCAGGTTCTCCTTCCATAAAGAACAGGTCAACATGTCCATGCCTCAGCAGATTGTATTCTTTCTGCTGTTGACATGGGCCTGGCTGTACCTATAAACTCCACAACCAGGACGTTGGCCCGGTGCTCTGCAGACCTCTATGCGCCCTTGTGCAGAAGGGTCACCTTGAAAGCCTCTCCCCTCACTGTACCTTTAGAAAGAAGAGCATTATCAAGGGCGACTAAATGGGGTGTTAAATGATCTTTAGAGAAAAGGAAGGTCAACGGCATGCGTGACATCAGGGGGTCAGTGCAGAAAAGAGAAAGGGTGGGGTGATGCATGTGAACCAGGCATCCGTCTCCTGGACCCTGGTCAGAGAGAGACCCACGCAGGGGGCCGCTCCACGAAACTGTGGCTCATTAGGACCAGATGGAGCTGGAGGGAACGCACGCTCTTTCTCCCTCACTTCACAAACGAGGCCGGGGATGTGGCGCGATGCATGCGAGGAGCAGGGATGGTTCTTTTACCACGGCCCAATGACTCTCACCACGAAATGAGCCAAATGTAATGCAGTCATTGAGAGAACAAGCCTTGGGTTTACGTCCCAGTTTTGTTATGTTCTGGCTATGTGACCATGGGTCATGGGTGAGATTCTTTTTTTTTTTTTTTGCGGTACCAGGAATTGAACCCAGGGGCGTTCTACCTCTGTGCTACACCCCGGCCCTATTTTTTATACTTTATTTTGAAACCAGGTCTCACGAAGTTGCAGAGGGCCTCACTAAGTAGAGAGAGAGAGAGAGAGAGAGAGCGAGAGAGCGAGCTGAGGCTGGCCACGAACCCGGTTCCTCTGGTCTCCGCCTCCCAAAGTACTGGGATTACAAACGTGCGCCACCACGTCCGGCGAGATTCTTAATCTCTTACCTACAGCATGCAGAAAACAGTAGGGTATGTTTTATAGATTGTGAGGATTATAGGAAGAAGTACAGGTAAACGTATGTATGTCCGGTACCTGGCATGAAGCAAATACTCAAAGTGTATATGTATTTTAATAGACACATGTATAGACATATATTTATATAAAATCCTCATATGTAATATCATAGCATGTGATATTCTGTAAGACCCACATTTCCAGGGGCTTTGAGAGTTTAAATTAGACTCTTCTTTTATGAAGTTGGATTTATATAGCCATTTTGGTTCTGCTATGTCGTTTTGGAAGAATAGTACACTATCTTTTAGGAAGAAATATTGCCTCAGAGCTGCTGTGGGAGGTACCACATCCCAGTGGACCCCTCGGCCCTCCGCCGGTGCTGTTCTCTAAGGGTGATGCTTCCCAGTTTCAGAGTGGTGAAGATAAGTGAGTTTCCTGCTTTGCACATCTCTTAATCATAGTTGGAAGAGTTGTTTAAAACTAGGTCTTTATAAAGGGGAAAGAATGATCCATTGAGATAAAAAATGATCCTGGTCATAGAGGTGAGTGAACTGTGCCCTGATGATTTTCTGGGGTCCTTCCCTGAGCAGCTGTGGTCTTGGGGTGCTGGTCACTGGTTGGGGTGGCTGAGCCTGGATGATAGTGGATACTTAGTGTTGGCTGCAGTCAAGCACCCAGAAGTGGACTGAGGACCCGGAGCCTAGCAAATCATCAGCGTGAAGGTCAAGTGGGGGCAGAAGCCAGCTGGAGACCATGGGAAGAGACTCAGGCTACCAGGGCCAAGTGCGGCGTAGAGTGGTTACCACAACTGGCACTTGCCGTTCAGGCTTCCTGGGGCTGTCTCCCTGTCCCAGGAGGAGAGCATGTGTGTTTGGGGGCAGGGTTGGGAGGTCAGAGACAGAAGGCTACTAAACCAGTGTAGGCAACAAACATAGATGATAGATACTATTTAGGTGGGTAATAGATAAGTGATATATAGATGCATAGATACTAGACACACGGATAACCGATGATAGCTAATAGATTGGTGGATATGTTAGGTAGTTAGAGATGAGTGGATAGGCTAGAATGGGTCAGGACCTATAGCACCAGAGGGAAGAGTTAAACAGACGTACTGAAATGAAAATAGCCTGGGTTAGATAACTGCAGGGATAGCAGAAGGCTAAGCCCCCTGCAGGGCCTTACTAAGACCGCTCCCCATGGGAGGGGCGGAGACAACGCAGACTCACTAAGGTGTGGCCCCAAAAGGACACTTGACCACCCCAAATAAAACATGCACAAAGAAGGCGGTGTCTAGAGAGAGCGTAAGGCTTGACGTGGGAGACTCCATGCTGTTTTCTACTCTACACAGCGGCTCTTTGCAGATATTCTTCTCTGTAACATACCCCCCCTTCTTTTTATCATGGCTTTCTTTACAATGTGCCTTCACTCCCCTCAACAAACCTCGTCTATTCCCCACTCATCCTCTCCTGCTCTCCGATTGAATTCTTTCCCTTGGAGAAGTAAGGATCAAGGAGAAATGATCACCTGATAACATATAGTGCATTCATTTTCTATTATTTTCCACTGGAGCCATAACCAAGTACACCAGACTTAGTGGTTTAAAGCAGCATGTGCTTTCATCTTCCGGTTTTGTAGGTCAGAAGGCCAGTCATCCATGGTGCTGTGGGTTCCATAACTGCCACGCCGAGGTGTGAGCTGGGCTGCATCTCTTCTGAAAGGCTCTGGAGATGAGTCCCCTTCTAAGCTCGTTCAAGTTTTAGCCAAATCAAGTTCCTTGGGGTTGTAAGACTGGGGATCCTGTTTCCTTGGCACCTGTCAATGGGGACCATGCTGGTCCTCGGGGCTGCCTGATATGACCACCACCTGCCTTCCCCTCCTGCTGCATCTCTCCTGCTTCCTCTTCCGCTTTCAAGGATGTTTGTGATTCTGTTCGGGCCCACACATAATTCAGAACAGCCTCCCTTTTTTAAAGACAGAGGATAAGTAGCCTTAATTATAACAGCAAATTCCCTTTTTTTTTGTGGTACCGGGGATTGAACCCAGGGGCGTTCTACCTCTGCGCTACACCCCCGGCCCTATTTTTTATACTTTACTTTGAAACCAGGTCTCACGAAGTTGCGGAGGGCCTCACTAAGTAGAGAGAGAGAGAAAGACAGGGAGAGAGAGAGCAAGAGAGCTGAGGCTGGCCATGAACCCAGATCCTCCGGTCTCCGGCTTCCAAAGTACTGGGATTACAAGCGTGCGCCACCACGCCTGGCTGCAAATTCCCTTTTCAATACTACCTATTTGTATTTGAATAAGGAGGGGATGGAAATTTTGAGGGCCATCTTAAGAATTTTGCCTGCCACAGATGGATGGATGGATAAATGGATGGAGCGATGTATGAAAAGAAAGGCAGAAAATTAATAAATAAACTCATGAGTGAATGGGTAGCTAGCTAGATAATAGGTAGGTAGATAATAGATACGTAGGTGGATGGATAGACGGATGTAGCAATAATAAGTTAGAAGCTGGGTGCGGGGGTGCACGCCTATTATCCCAGTACTGGGAGGCTGAATCAGGAGGATTGCAGGTTCTTAGCAATGTAGCAAGACTTGCAGCAATCTAGCGAGACCCTATTTCAAAACAAAAAAAAAAAAATGAAAAGGGCTGGGGTGTAGCTCAGAACACACCTGGGTTCCATTCCCAGTACTATACACACAGAAGTTAGGTACACACCAGAGCACAGTTATATAGTTACCAATACCTCCACTAACAGGGTTTGAGCCGAGTTCATATCCAGGACTGAGTACGGCGATGCCATCACAGTCTGACTAGTTATTTTTCCCTTTTCCTGGTTCTGTATTTCTGACTCACTCAACTTTACCACTTACTACAACGTATTCCTTTCTACATGTGGAGCTGATATGAGTTAGGTAGGCTTTTCATTTGTGTAAGCAATCGTTCCACATTCCATTTCTGTTTACTCTTAATGCACTCGAAACCATTTATTGAACATGCTCGGTGCCTGGTTTGTGAGACATACGAGTGATACAGTCATGCAGAGATGGGCATGGTCTCCGCTCTCACAAAGCCAGCCATCCGGTGGGGAGATTGAGAAGTGGGCTGGTAATACCGATACCAGGTGAGAAATGCATTGAGATGGAGAAATGCAAGATGAAACTCACCGGAGGACACGTCACCTAGCTTGGGGACCTGGGGGAACTGCGGAAAAAGTAACATCTAAGCTGAGACCTCAAGGACGAAAAGGGATTTGTTATGTAAAGGAAGCGGCTGCCTGGAACGCCAACAACCTCATCAACTCTAATTCAGTTGCACTGGTTATTTCTGTTCCTAATTGCTCCTGCACTGATCTGTACATACGCTGCATCTTTAGGATATGTTGGTACTTTCATATGCAAATGTGTTCTGCAAAATGTCTTCTCCTTGTGTAACTCAGCAAAAGTTCTTCTTGGCTTTGGTAGAGGTATGGGCTTTGTGGCTTTTTATTTTAATTTAATTTTTGCTTTAGGTCGGGAGTGGAGACAGTGCTTATCAGGCTGGGGGCTGCCTGGATGTCATCGTCAAGAGAGCTTTGTGCCATCTGCACCTGCCGTGTTCTCTGAGCACAGAAGCACAGAGGCTGCTGTGAAAGCCACACTCAAGGGGAAATGCTCAAGCTTCAGGGGCTTTTGTTTAGCTCTTTTCTCTGCTTCCTAATGTGGGATCACACAGTGGTGGGCAGAGCCAAGGAGCTGGGCAAATAGAGTGGTCGGGGCTCCGGCTCTTGCCCTTTCTGTAAAACTCTAGTCTCTGACCACTTCCGCCTACACCACAGCTCCCCTGTCAGAGCTGCAGCGGTTTCCAGGGGGAGGTGGCCCCTGGGAAAGGAGCCGAGATGATCGCAAAACACCTTCCCCCCTTAGATGCTGAGTGGCCTGATGGGTGGCCTCCGTTCTTGCTAGGAACAGTGTCCCTGAGCTTGCATGGCCACTCGCCTCTGCCCTACTTATGAGCTCAGGGAGTGGGTTTAAACAGTGCATTCGGGAGCAGAATGCAGCTGTGGTTGAGGGCACAAATTTGAGAGCTGGTGTTTAAGCCCTGGCTTGGCTCCTGATTTGGCCGCCGTAGGCATGGGGCTGACCCTCCATGAGTCTCAGTTTCCTCACCTGCAAAATTTAAGCGATACTACACCTTGCGGGACTTATTCCAGGACTCATAGTTTTGATTATTGTCAAATATTCTGCCTGGCAGTTCTGATTCCTCGATACGGCCTCTCACTGTAAAGAAGCAACCGTCGGGATCTTGTATAATTGATGGTGAAGAAATGCTGAGCCTTGAGGATTGTAAAACATAAAGAGGTATAAAGAAAAGCTAATAATGAGCAAGGGAAGGATGTGTTTTAAAGGTTTGATTTCTGATCTTACTAACCCCAGCTGAAAATTAAAGTGAGATACGGATCTGGTATTATTTAATTTTGACAATGAATTTTTAAACAGGAAGAAAAAGGCACACCTTTAATTTGGCTTTGAAACAGAATCTAGACCATCAAAATTCTGCCCGTGGTTTTGTAAAAATAAATGCGTACTTGTGAATGGATAAGCTTTATTCTAATATCTGCATAAATATGTGTTTATGTTGGACAATGAAAAGATTTTTTTCCAAAGGGTTACTGTTTGTTTATTAATCAATAGGACTTGGTTCTGCCCTTCACTGCGTCTCTGAGTTCAGTTGATTGACACTTCATTATTATTAGTCCACTCTCCCTAATCATTTTCTCCACACACAAAATCTAAAATCTTTGGGTGGCACTTCCCATTTCTTGCCTGTGTTTTTATTAGAAATGAAATATTGATAATTTTAGAAGGGAGATATAAAATATGTCTTTGGAAAACAATCACAGATGTTAATGGTGATGAAAATGGTGGCGGCTTTGTGGGGAAGGCGAACTGGAGGGAGAGTTTAGTTTTTAGGAAGGCAGCCCATGGGTACCGATCAACTGGAGTGAGTACCCATGAAGAGATGCAAGATAGATTAGAAGAGATATAACTTATCAGGGAGTGGAAGAACAATAAAGATGCTGAGGAAAGTAAGAGTGGGTATAACTATGGAGACAGGGAACTGGAGAATGTGTCTCCCATTCTTTGGTTAGTGTTATGGTTAGATATAGAATGTCCCCAAAGAGCTCATGTGTTAGTGTTCAGAGTTGATGTAATTAAGTCATAATGATTGTAACCTCATCAGTGTGTAAATGCATTGTGATGGATTTACTGGGCAGTAACCTAGGCAGATGGGGTGTGGCTAGAGCATGTGGGTCCCTGGGGGTGTGGCCTTAGGGACCGTGCTTTTGTCTTTGGATGCCTTTGCTTGTTGACTCTTCTGCTTCTGGCCTTCATGATGTGAGAGCAGAGCCCTTGCTCTCTCCCCCTCTCTATTTCCCACCGCCATGCCCTGTGCTCTGCAGATGTAACCTGATCTCACATGGACTGAAACTCTAAGATCTCAAAAAAACCGTGAGCAAATAAATCTTCCTTCCTCTAAGTTGTGTGATCAGTTGTTTTAGGTTATAGCAGTAAGAATGTTGACCGAGACAGTTAATTTAGCTGATATCACACTAACAGAAGGTGAGGGATATGATTAGGCAAGGATTAGAAAAGAATGGTCAATTGAAGCTGGGCTCGGTGGCGCATGCTTGTAATCTCAGCACTTGGGAGGCTGAGACGGGAGGATCACAGGTTCGCGGCCAGCCTCAGCTACTTAGTGAGGCCCTCCGCAACTTAGTGAGACACTGTTTCAAAATAAAGAATAAAAAATAGGGCTGGGGGTGTAGCTGGAAGGCAGAATGCCCCTGGGTTCAATCCCCAGTACTGCCAAAAAAAAAAAAAAAAGAATGGTTAAGTTTATTAGGAATACAAATAAATAGAAAACTAGAGTCAGTGAGTAGTATCTTATATTTTTCCTTCCAACTATTATTTATCAAGTATGTATAGTGTACTGGGTACCAGAGACAAAGGGGTGAATAAGGCCAATGGTCTCTGGTCTCATGGAATTTATGAAAGGAAATTGGTATATTAATATAGAAATAAGAAGGCCTAGACAGAATACTATGGTTATATCCAAATGGAAGGATTGCCAAGCATGTATTGGGTTAGCCGACCTTCCTATCCTACAGGCTTCCAGAGACAGTGCTAAAACTGGTGTTGGGGGTGGTGGGGATTTACAGGAAGCAAGATCTTGACTCAAAATAAGGAAGGAAGCAATGCTTTTAGAGGGAGCAGTGAGCCTCTTGCCATTCTGAAGATCTCCAAGCAGAGAACAGGTAGCCAGTCATCGGCCATGATTAATGGAGATGCTTCAGACATTGGCAGGCGAGTTGAGGTCGATGAGCTTTTAAGACACCTTCCAACTCTGTGAGTCTGTGAATCACTGGGTGTCATCAAATGATGTCACTTGCAGAAATTATTGCATAGATTGTCAGCCTGTTTCAACCGTTGTCAATGTGCGTTTATTTTAAGGGCTAGGGGTTGGGGGTGAAGACCCAGAAGAAGATACAAGTACGTCTATTTCCTTTAAAGTAACTATTCTTCCATTTTTTGTGTGATTAAGACATTTATTTAAAACCAGCCTTGCTAGTAAAAAGGCATATAATCACTGGTTCTCTTCAGCCCCTGTCATGACAGATTAGCATTAATAATTTAGAGAACAACGGCATTAAAAGTAATTACAAACTGTCAGAAAGATACAAGAAATATGACATAGCTCATAGCTTCCTTTCAGACCTCAAATGTTATTTGAGGGGAAAAATAATTACATTTTCCTGTTCATTTCCTAATACAAATAACTTAGGATATCTCATAATTCTTGAAATTTGCAATTAATTCATTGAAAAACTAATGTCAGGTTGATAAAAGGCCTCTCTGGTCACAAATTCCCAGTATGGAATGACTTCTTAGGGCACATTCCCAACAGCCTTGTGAAGGCTCCTTTTAAATGCATTAACATAGCAATGTGAATAAATCAGCTACCATTGAAAAATACAAATTGTCTAAACTTTAATTGCACATGCATTTAGCTCAAATACTAGGATTTCTTTTTTTTTTATTTTATTTTTTATGTTTTTGCGGTACCGGGGATTGAACCCAGGGGCGTTCTACCTCCGCGCTACACCCCTGGCCCTATTTTTTTATACTTTATTTTGAAA
>PVJS01013468.1:25758-42126 GCA_004027185.1 Glis glis | reverse complement strand
GGGGTGTAGCTTGGAGGTAGAATGCCCCTGGGTTCAATCCTCAGTACCGCAAAAAAAAGGGGGGATCGGCCGGGCATGGTGGAGCACGCTTGTAATCCAAATACTTTGGGAGGCGGAGACCGGAGGATCCAGGTTCGCAGCCAGCCTCAGCTCGCGCACGCGCGCGCATGCGCACGCACTCTCTCTCTCTCCCTATCTCTCTCTCTCTCTGTCTCTCTCTACTTAGTGAGGCCCTCCGCAACTTCGTGAGACCCGGTTTCAAAATAAAGTATAAAAATAGGGCCGGGGGCGTAGCGTGGAGGTAGAACGCCCCTGGGTTCAATCCCCGGTACCAAAAAAAAAAAAAGGGGGGGGGAACCGGGAATGTAGTTCAGTGGTACAGTACTGCTGGGTTCAATCCCCAGTACCAAAAAAAAAAACCAACTTTACAGCTTAACTTCCTTAATTGAACACTAATATTGGTCAATTTATGCAAAGAGCTATAAAATGGTACACACTTAGCATGTGCAAGGTCTTGGGTTCGATCCCCAGCAACAAAACAAAACACACAAAAACAAAAAAAAACAAAATAGGGCTGAGGATCTAGCTCAGAGGTAGAATGCCCTTAGGTTCCACAGTACCAAAATATAAAAAATAAAAAACAGCTATCAAATGACAAACTCGAAGCCAGGCATGGTGGCGCATGCTTGTAATCCCAGTACTTTGGGAAGCAGAGACCGGAGGATACGGGTTCGTGGCCAGCCTCAGCTCTCTCTCTCTCTCTCTCTCTCTCTCTACTTAGTGAGGCCCTCTGCAACTTCATGAGACCCGGTTTCAAAATAAAGTATAAAAAATAGGGCCGGGGGTATAGCGCGGAGGTAGAACGCCCCTGGGTTCAATCCCTGGTACCGCAAAAAAAAAAAAAGACAGACTCAATCTAATCAAGCTCAAGTGTAACCACTAACCAATGTCCTCCTCCCTCTAACCCAACTGTGGACTGGCCACTGTACATTCCATCTTCCCCTGAAAAATTCTTCTAACCTGCTTCTTATAAAATAAAATCTGAAGATACTCACCTAGTTTTTTTTTTTTTTTTTTGGCGGTACCAGGGATCGAACCCAAGGGCATTCTACCTCCGGGCTTCACCCCCAGCCCTATTTTTTATTCTTTATTTTGAAACCGGGTCTCACTAAGTTGCGGAGGGCCTCACTAAGTAGCTGAGGCTGGCCGTGAACCCGGATTCTCCTGTCTCAGCCTCCCAAGTACTGGGATTACAAGTGTGCGCCACCACGCCCGGCTACTCACCTAGTTTTGATTTTTTTATGACCTTACTTTGCTCTACAAGTGGTAACATTTTACCACTTTCTCTCCCTTATCTGGGTAATCATATTTTATTATGTTACCCTCCAGCATCTACCATAATAACAGCATGGAAAGAGGACAGGCTTTAGATGTGTCCCATCCCTAGAGGTAAATTTTTTCTCTGCCAAAAAATTTAATAATTTAGTGAAAGATATATAATATAGCCACACAATAGAATAACCATTAAACTTAGGTACTTACTGAGTTGAAAAGTTCATATATTATACAAAAAAGAATGTATGGTATAATTTTTAAAAATACATGTACAGGCTGGAGATATAGCTCAGTGGTAGAACACTAGCTTAGCATTCACAAGGCCCTGGGTTCCATTCCTAGTACCATGCACACGTGCGTGTGCACAGGCACGGGCACGGACACACACACACACACACACACACACGCGCACGAGAATATTATAGGTTCAAGGACAGCCTTGGCAACTTAGTGAGACCCTCAGCAATTTAGCAAGACCCTGTTTCAAAAAAAACCACAAAAAATTAAGGTCTGGGGGTGTAGTTCAGAGGTATAAGGCCCCTGGGTTAAATCACCAATACCAAAAACAAATCAGTTGGGTGTGATGGAGAACGCCTGCAATCCCTGCTACTTGGGAGGCTGAGGCAGGAGGATCGAAAGTTGGAGGCCAACCTGGACAACTTAGCCAGACCCTGTCTCAAAAAAATAAAAATAAAGCCAGGTGTGGTGGCACACGCTTGTAATCCCAGTACTTGGGAGGCAGAGACCGAAAGATCTGGGTTCGAAGCCAGCCTCAGCTACTTAGTGAGGCCCTCCGCAACTTCATGAGACCTGGTTTCAAAATAAAGGATAAAAAATAGGGCCGGGGATGTAGCTCAGAGGTAGAACGCCCCTGGGTTCAACCCCTATACTGCAAAATAAATAAATAAATAAATAAATAAATAAATAAATAAATAAATAAAATAAATAAAATAAATAAAAATAAAAAAATAAAAAGGGCTAAGAATGTATAGTTCAGTGGTAAAGAACACCTCTGGGGTCCATTTCTAGTACTGAAGAAGAAAGGAAAGGAAAGGAAGAAATAAAAAAGCATAGGAATGATTTAATAACTCATTGTTTTAATAATATTTATCAGGCTCCTATTATGTGCCACACACAATTTTTTTTTTTTTTTTTTTTTTTTTGGTGGTACTGGGGATTGAACCCAGGGGCATTCTACCTCTGAGTTACACTCCCAGCTCTATTTTTTATTCTTTATTTTTGAAACAGGATCTCACTACATTGTGGAGGGCCTCACTAAGTAGCTGAGGCTGGCCACGAACCCGCGATCCTCCTGTCTCAGCCTCCCAAGTACTGGGATTACAAGCGTGCGCCACTACGCCTGACTTGCCACAAACAATTTATTTATTTCTTTAGCGGAACTGGGGATTGAACCCAGGGGCATTCTATCTCCGAACTACATTCCCAGCCCTATTTTTTATTCTTTATTTTGAAACAGGGTCTCACTAAATTGCAGAGGGCCTCACTAAGTAACTGAGGCTGGCCTCGAACCTGCGGATCCTCCTGTCTCAGCCTCCCAAGTACTGGGATTACAAGCGTGCGCCACCACTCCCAGTTCCACACACAATTTAGATGCCAGGGTCACATCCGTGAGCCAAAGTCCTTGTCTCTATGGAACTTAGATCCTAAGAAGCATCAGAGAAAAGAAGTTAATACACAATTGAATGCTGAGTATATCACAGCTATGAAGAAAAGTTAAAAGAATAATAAAAGAGTGCTAGAGGAATGGTATCTTATGAAGGTGTTCCTGTCATGGGAAAACACGATAATTCTGTGGATGGAAACTCACCTCAGGACCTTCAGGGTCCTTGGCTTCCGTGTCGAAAAGAATTTCAGCACGCGCCAGTCAGAGACAAAGACTGAGGTTTTACTTAGGGAAAGTAGGGATACAAGGGAGAAGGCAGGCCACCTCGAGAGTGTGAGAGGCCCTTGGGGACTTTGCAATCCTTTTCTTATAGGGGACCCCTAGAGGGGGTGGCTAGGGGCACATGGCAGGAATGGGGTAACATGGGATGGTCGGTCTCCTTTCTTCACCATTTCACTGGTGGGTGCTGGGTGATGCCTGGGTGAGACTTCCTTTGGGATTTTTTGGTTTTTTTGCCAAGCATCTCAGGAAGTTGAGGCATGAAGATAGGGTGCTGGGCTTGACAAATGTGAAACTTCCTTTGGGATTTTTTGTTTGTTTGTTTGTCAAGCATCCCAGGAATTCAGGTGTGAAGATAGACCATTATGATTTAAAGTGTAGGCCAGGCCTATTGAAGACCTAAGAAAAGGACAGGCCAGATGGGATATTATAATTAAAAAAGTGTGAGCCAGGCGTGGTGGTGCACTCTTGTAATCCCAGTACTTGGGAGGCTGGGACAGGAGGATCTCAGGTTCGTGGCCAGCCTCAGCTACTTATAAGGCCCTCTGCAACTTAGTGAGACCCTGTTTCTAAAATAAGGAATAAAAAATAGGGCTGGGCTTGGAGGTAGAATGCCCCTGGCTTAAATCCCCAGTATTGCAAAAAAATAAAAAAAATTAAAAAAATTTAAATGTAGGCCAGGCCTATTGAAGACCTTTGCCTAAGAAAAGGACAGGCCAGATAGGCTATTATAATTAAAAGTGTAGCCCATTAAGGGCTTTTGTCTAAGAAAGAGCAGACCCTGTAAGGTGAAGTTAAGGATTATGAAGTTTCTAGATTTTAAAACTGTATTTTCCCTTTCCTTCCCAATTTGTCTTTCTACCTAATATTTTATTATCCTATCCTAGCTCAGTCCAAGATGACTTCCCTTACAAAGGGACATTTAAATTAACACTGGAATGATGTTTGGGAGGGAACTATGAAAATATCTGGGGGTAAGAATCGCAGATTGTCAGGATAACAGGAAGGTCACCGGGAACAGTCAGGTGAGAAATGCAGCCGTGGGCATTTAGGGCCTAAAGGTCACTGGAGAAGTGGAAACGGGAAGTCCATAGAGAATGTGAGTAGGAGGCATCAGATTCACTTTGGGTTTTGTCTTGTTTCTTTTGCAATGTTGGGGACTGAACTCAGGGCCTTGCAGATGCTAGGGAAGTGCTTCACCACAGAGCTCCATCCCCAGCCCAGAGGTTCATTTATTCACTAAAATGTCAACAGTAGTTATCCCTGGGTAGAAAGATTTGAGATTTTCTTACCATCTTCAGATGGTAAGAATGGATATTCATGCGTTCTCTTTCTCTCTACTTACTCTTTTTCTCATCTTGAACAAGGAGCCTGACCATTCCCCTAAACAAAAATTCTTAAGAATCATTCAGAGCCGGGCGTGGTGGCGCATGCTTGTAATCCCAGTACTTGGGAGGCTGAGACAGGAGGATCACAGGTTTGAGGATAGCCTCAGCAAGTAGGCAGACTCTCATCAACCTAGCGAAACCCTGTTTCAAAATAAAATAGGGCTGGGGGTGTAGCTCAGAGGTAGAATGCCCCTGGGTTCAATCCCCAGTAATACATACATACATACATACATACATACATGCATGCATAAAATAAATAGGGATGGGGGTATACCTCAGAGGTAGAAGGCACTTGAGTTCAATCCCCAATACAAAAATAAATTATGTGTGTGTGTGTGTGTGTGTGTATGTGTGTGTTGTGTGCAGTGGGGAATGAACCCAGGGGCATTCTACCGCTGCTACACCCCTTTGAAACTGAATTCTGGTACCTGCCTCAATTAGCTGAATCAAATAATTGGGACAAGCCTTTGGGAAGAAGGAAAAAAATTTATTGATTTGCTTGCAAACTGGAGAAGCCATGAACTTAAGAGTTCGGAATCAAGCCCTGGATTCTCCCGGAACAAAGGAATCAAGTCCCTTTTTAAGAGCTAGCTCTTAGCCAGGCGTGGTGGCACATGCTTGTAATCCCAGTACTTGCTTGGGAGGCAGAAATAGGAGGATCACACGTTCACAGTCAGCCTCAGCTACTTAGTGAGGTTCTCTGCAACTTAGTGAGACCCTGTTTCAAAATAAAGAATAAGAAATTTGAGCTGGGGGTGTAGCTCAGAGGTATTCAGAATGCCCCTGGGTTCCATCCCCAGTGCTGCAAAAAAAGTTAGCTCTTCAGGATCATGTGGGCTTGTCAGAAGAGACACATTCATGTCTAAGTCATCCTTGAGTTCATTCTTTCTCTTTCTCACAGGCGCCAGGTGCCTGGTCTTTACTCCTTTGGTTAGTAAACTGATAAGAGCCTGTTACTTGTTAACAAGGGGAGAAGGAGAGGGGCAGGAGGAAAAGAGGGGAGGAAAAATGTCAGTTTGGAAACAGGCCATCTGTTTAGCTGCCAGGGTTGGAAGCAGGCCCCATTATACCTTGCCATTTTTTATTTTTTGTTTTGAAACAGGGTCTCATTAGGTTGCTGAGAGTTTCACTACGATGGTGAGGCTGTCCTGGAATCTGCGGTCCTCTTATCTCAGCCTCCTAAGTACTGGGATTACAGGCATGTGCCACCATGCCTGGCCTTAAATTACTTTATTTTTTGTGGTACTGGGTATTGAACCCAGGAGCATTTTACCTCTAAGCTACATCCCCAGCCCTATTTTTTTTTTAGTTTTTTTTTGTGGTACCGGGGATTGAACCCAGGGGCGTTCTACCTCCGCGCTACACCCCCGGCCCTATTTTTTATACTTTATTTTGAAACCGGGTCTTACGAAGTTGTGGAGGACTTCTCTTAGAGAGAGAAAGAGAGAGAGAGAGACAGGGAAAGAGAGACAGAGACAGAGAGAGAGAGAGAGAGAGAGAGCTGAGGCTGGCCGCGAACCCGAACCCGGATCCTCCGGTCTCCGCCTCCCAAAGTACTGGGATTACAAGCATGCGCCACCACGCCCAGCCTTTTTTTGAAATTCTGAAACAGGGTCTCACTAGGTTGACGAGAGTCTCACCACTTACTGAGGCTGTCCTCAAACCTGCTATCCTCCTGTCTCAGCCTCCCAAGTACTGGAATTACAGGCGTGCACCATGTCCAGCTCTTAAATTACTTTTAACCAACCCCTTGCTTAGAGTAAAGCCAAATATCCTTTGATATAAAATTTTAATATCTTTAATGATACCCTCTGTACTAGGTCCCAATTAAGATTACAAAGGCAAGACTTTTAAGAAATCAACAGTAAATTTCAACTTGAGGGTAGAACAGTCCAGACTTGCTCCCATTTGTCCCTGTGGAAAATTCCTTACCCTCGCCTAGGCATCAAATGAGAACTATAGGATAACCTTCATTTTCCTCTATTGAACATGTTATCTGGATTTGATGAAACAAACCCCATATTATGTTATATTCCTTTTACTCATTTACCATTTAGTAAGTACATAACCACTATTAAAGAAAAAACTATAATACTTTGTAAGTACAAATAATATATTTTATTTCATCCCTGAAAATAAAAACAAAAAACAAAAACTGTCCAAATCTAATAGAGAGACCAATCATTTCAAACTTCACCTGGCAATGGTAAACAATTTCTTCACATAAAGGTAAAGAGAAGACAGTTTGGAAAGCTAGCTTTCATAAAACAATATTTTCTCAAATTATTTTAACAAAATATTATTATTGCTACTATTTGTGGTAGCATATTGTAGTAGTGAATACAGAATCTAAAACTAAATTCCATATAGCCTAAATCTAGAAGCTAGCTGCACTTAAGCAGTTGTGATAGAGAATAAATACTATGACATATAGGGAACCATATAGCAGTTAAATTTGCTACAAGGGAAATTTAAGTAAAGGTGTACTTTTCTATATTAGAATTACCCGATTAAGTTTTGTGCTGTATACAGTAGCTGTTTTTGTGAAAAGACAGTCTATTTTCATAGCTTAACTTACATTTTAAATGTTCTTAATTATTTTAAGTGGTCATTATATAAAATGAAAATCTAATCCAACATTTCATAAAGCATGATACTCTTATATAACATCAATATAAACATTTTATAAGCAATTTTATGCAGCACAAATATGTTTATTATATACATCTGGTTAAAGTCCTCAATAGTCCCCCCTCCCCTACCAACATAACAAAAGCAAAAATTACCCAAATAAGAAAATAATGTGCTTTCCAGATAGCATAGACACTCAAAGTGTCTGTCTGTTCAGACAGAGTCTGCTATATTGCCCAGGCTGGACTCAAACTCTTGATCCTCCAGCCTCAGTCTCCCAAGTAGCTGGGACTATAGGCTTGGGACACTGCACCCAGCTAAAGCGTTAAGCTTTTAAATCAACATTCATGCATGTGGAAAATCATGAATACTTTAGTTATTTTTAATTTCATCATAAAAATATCTTTTATTTTTCAATATATAAGAAAATTCTAAGTATGAGATTAGAGAATACTTTTTTATTAAATTTCCCCTAATACTTAGAATAGGTTATGGACAGTGGCTGCTACCCATTTCAATATTATACTCTTACAAATGTAATTTTTAAAAATATACAATAATTAACCTTCAATTATGTTGAAGGATAGTGCAAATGAAGACATTCTTTGGGTCATGATTTCAAAACATTATTTTCAACATTATACTTCCTTTCTCTGCTCATAATCTCAGTAACAAAATATAGTACTGGAAATTAGCACATTTTTTAATAGCCTTAGGTGAACAGTTACATCCACTGAGAGCAAATGACAGAATAATTCAATAATAATATTCTCCACTCATCTGAAAAACGTTATATATTTAAATAAATATTTTATGGAAATGAATCCATTTTTCAGTGTTTTTGTTTTAACTTGATTTGAAACACAAAAGATTTAAACAAGATCACCTACCTGCTTACTACATTACCATATTACCAAAACCCCTTTAAAGATATAGTACAGCATTGAAGAGACTTGCCTGAAAGAAAACTAATAACATTTAAATTTTTATATACAGAATTCGAGTTCAATGAATCCAGCAATCTCCTTGAAAATGTACGGAGCTTTTATTGTCAAGTGTTAGTGTGTTGTAGCCATCATTTAGAAAGCTTTTCTGCGATGATATGGTCCACAGTGGAGCAGCAGCACAGGGCAATCTTCAACTGCTATCTGATGCTGCCCGACGCACTTATCCTTTTATTTGTGGTTACTGGCACCAAATTCCCACTAGTACCATTGGTAATGTTGGTTACTGAGCCATTCACAACAATATAGTCGACTTTGTTCTCCAGCTTCACCAAGCGTTGCAAAATGTCATCCAAAAGGACAGCAATTGTTCTTTTCAGGTCCGCTAGGGGGGGAAATCAGGATAAACCATACTGAACATTGATAGAGCATTTAATTCTTGTTTTTATAGTTTGAAACAAAATATACTAGAGAGAATGCATCCGTACCACAATAGGGAAAGCCTACTTATTTTACTCAACAGCATCATATACGGAGTTTCCAAAGAGAATGTCAGAGTTGTAAATATGAAAGAAACCCTCCCTTTTTAGTGCAACAGAACAGATTTAAAGTCTCTTTCAAAATGTTAGTCCTTCTATAATGAATCAATTTACCCTGAGTTTCTTAAGCAGCTTGTAAAGAATACCGTGGACTAGGCAAGTTAAGGTAAAAAGCTAGTTGAAAGCTGGGCGTGGTGGTGCACGCTTGTAATCCCAGTACTTGGGAGGCAGAGACCGGAGGATCCGGGTTCACGGCCAACCTCAGCTACTTAGTGAGGCCCTCTGCAACTTCGCAAGACCCGGTATCAAAATAAAGTATAAAAAAAAAATAGGGCCGGGGGTGTAGCTCGGAGGTAGAACACCCCTGGGTTCAATCCCCGGTACTACCAAAAAAAAAAAAAAGCTAGTTGAGTTCGGTAAGAAATTCAATGAAATGTAGAAACAGGAAACCGGGTCCCTCCAGAGAAGCTTGGGTGGGGAGTGTGGGGTGCAGGGAAAATACCAGGAGCCCGGTCAGCCAGGAGGCATGCTAGCAGTAGTTCTGACTTAACATCAAATGTATCTCATAACCTCTCTGAAGGTTAAGGGATTTCAGTAGAATTTATGTAACAAGAATGAAATTATGATTTTTTCTTTCATAAAATTATTTTTCTCTGCTTTCCCAAAGGCACCTAATAGATACTAGAGCACTCAGTATTGGCAAGTGACATTGCTATTTTTTGTTGATCCTGGACCAAAAGGCAGCTCAACTCCTAATCTGAGCTCACCAAGGAAAAATCATCGAACACCAACTGATAAATATGCTGATGGTTCTGTTACTAAGATAGGCTGAGACAGAAGGATCACAGGTTTGCAATCAGCCTCAGCAAGTTAGCGAGGCCCTCCACAACTTAGCGAGACCCTGTTTCAAAATAACAAATTAAAAATATGGCTAGGGGTGTAGCTTAGAGGTAGAATCCACAGGGTTCAATTCCCAGTACAAAAAAAAAAAAAAAGGCAGAAAGCTAGGCATGGTGGCACATGCCTGTGATCTCAGTGCTTGGGAGGCTGAGACAAGAGAATCACAGGTTGGAGGACAGCCTCAGTGACACAGCAAGACTCTCAGCAACCTAGCGACCTAATGAGATCCTGTTTCAAAACAAAAAATAAAAAGGGCTTGGGGTGTACTTAGGAGGTAGAATGCTCCTGGGTTAAAATCCCCAGTACCACCAAAAAAAAAAAAAAAAAAAGCAGAATAGAGGAAAGCAGCAGGTTCCAGTTGCTCCATGACTCAGAACTGAACCAGTAGGAATACTGCTTTTTGGCAAGAGAAGAAAGATCGTTTGAACTTAGCAGAATCAGAAGCTGCACAAGGAGCAGAGGTCTGAAAAGAGCTCCGTGCTCCTCAGCTGGTGAGCGGAGCTGAAGCAGGAGCCATGCTGATGAGCACAGGCTGGAGCTGGCGGCTGTGGGAATCTGGGAGCTCTTGGCAAACTCACTACACTGTCACAGCCAGCACTTGCCAAGAGGCACAGTGTGCACCCGGCAGATCAGACTGTGATTGAAGCAGGCACAGGGAAGACTGCACTCAGTGGGTTCAGGTCAGAGATACAAAGGAGAGTGCTACCCGTTTTCCCTTGGTGTCTCATGGTCTGCATGACCAACCAAAGAGGGTCTGGGAAACCCAACAGTTGTGCATGTCTAAATTTGGGGTCTAAGCCTTGGAAGGCCATATTCAAAGGCAAGGGAGTCCACGGGACCTACAGAGATTCCCCAACCTAAGATAGTGACTCTTTGAAAGGTCCTGTGATCCGGATGCCCAACAAGATTGGCATCTGCCTAGATACCAGAGTGTGTCAATATAACCTCTCCGGAGTGGATACATTACGACAAATTTCAAAGTTCCCATCAAACCTGGACCCCTGTGGCTGGAACTTCCTGTGTAGAACTCTGCACCAGCCCCACTCTGGGTGCATCCTATTCTCTCTTGGCAAAACTCAGACAGACAGTACTTTCCATTCCATCCTACCCTGTGCTGGTGAGCAGGAAAGCTGAGACCCATTTCATCCAGTCTCAGCTCCAGGGCACTCCAGCCAATAGCATGGCAAGCACACAAAGAGGGTTTAAAAAGACTCAGCTCTTGTTTTCTTTAAGGGGAGCATAGCCCAAGAAGAAACAAAAAGGGCAGTATGGCATAGGGACTGAATATCCACCCTCTTCCACAGTAATGACCACCCTCGCAGAGACAATCATTTTGTTATCAAGAATTTTTTTTTCCTTTTATTTTTGTTCAATAAATCAAATAAAAAATTCAGTAGAAAGTATCACCAATAGACTAGACCATATGGAAAACAGATTCTCAGGCTTGGACAGTGTATCTAATCCTGAACCCTCAGTCAAAAATAAAGACAATAAGAGACCACAATCAGAACATTCAAGAAATCTAGGAAAATAGCAAGAGACCAAACCTAAGCATAATTAGAATTGAGGTATGTCAGGAGGCACAAACCAACAGCATAAATAATCTCTTCAGAGAAATAATATCAGAGAATTATCCAGACTTGAAAAATGAGATGGACATTCATGTATAGGAAACATTCAGAACCCAAACAGACAAGATCAAAAAATAAACTCTGCGCCAGGCGTGGTGGCGCACACTTGTAATCCCAGTACTTGGGAGGCGGAGACCAGTAGAGAATCCGGATTCGCAGCCAGCCTCATCTACTTAGTGAGGCCCTCTGCAACTTCGTGAGACCCTGTTTCAAAATAAAGGATAAAAAATAGGGCCGGGGGTGTAATGCCCCTGGGTTCAATCCCTGGTACCGCAAAAAAAAAAAAAGAAAAAAACTCTCCATGCCACATCATAATCAAAATGACCACAGATCAAGAATAAAATATTTAAAAGCCTCAAGAGTAAAAGGCAAGGTCACACTCCGAGGTAAATCAATAGGATTACTCCAGATTTCTCAACCCAAACTCTAAAAGCCAGGAGGGCTTTGAATGATGTACTACCAGCCCTGAAAGAAAACAATTTCCAACCAAGATTGCTATATCCAGCAAAGGCATCTTTGAAAATCAACAGAGAAATAAAAATCTCCAAGATAAGCAGAAACTGAAAGAATTAATGACTAAGATGACGCTGCAAAAAACACTTAAAGAGCCAGGCATGGTGGCGCACGCTTGTAATCCCAGTACTTGGGAGGCGGAGACCGGAGGATCCGGGTTCACGGCTAGCCTCAGCTACTTAGTGAGGCCTTCCGCAACTTCGTGAGACCAGTTTCAAAATAAAGTATAAAAAATAGGGCCGGGGGTGTAGCTTGGAGGTAAAACGCCCCTGGGTTCAATCCCCAGTACCGCAAAAGAAAAAAAATCACTTAAAAGAAATATACAAAGAAGCAATGAAAAACAAGCTCCAGAGCCAGAGAAGGGATGGATTCCATTAGAAGAGGAAGTAGCTGGCATTGTGCTGCATGCCTGTAATCCCAGTACTTGGGAGGCTGAGACAAGAAGGACTGAACATCAAGACCCTGATTTAGACCTGCTGGTGCTGCCCCATGAGCTGCACAAAACCCATGTAAAGAGTCCTTAAGGACTGAAGAAAAATTATACAAGAAAAAAATTGAAATTATATACTTTTCAAAAAATGGGCAAAGAAGCTGGGTATGGTGGTACATGCTTGTAATCCTGGTACTTGGGAAACTGAGACAGGAGGACTGCAAGTTTGAGGCCAACCTCAGCAACATAGCGAGATCCTGTTTCAAAATAAAAAGGGCTGGGAGTGAAGCTCAGAAGTAGAATACCTCTGGGTTCAATCCCTGGAAACACACACACACACACACACATGGGCAAAGGACTTGAACAGACATTTCTCCAAAGATGTGGGAATGGCTAACAAGCATAACAAAAGTTCCCCAATACCACTACCCATTAGGGAAAACCAAATCAAAACTACAACTTGAACTGGATGCAGTGGCAAACACCTGTAATCCCAATACTTGGGAGGCTCAAGAAAGGAAGATTCCAGGTTTGAGGCCAATGTGTGTTAACTTAGCAACAAGACTCTGTTTCAAATGGAAAGATAAAAAAACACTGGGGGTGTAGCTCAGAGCAATTCTCAGTACCATACATACAAACACACACACACACACACACACACACACACCACACACCTTGATACCTACTGGGATGGCTATAATCAAAGAAGGGGGTAGAGATGCTGCCAAGGATATAGAGAAATTGAAAACCACATATGTTACTAGCAGGCAAGAATTCCACTCCTAGGTATAAGTCCTCCCAAATTGAAAACAACTACTCAAAGAAATATCACATACCAATGTTCACTGCAGCTTTATTCATAATAGCCAAAAGGTAGAAACAACTCAAGTGTCCATCAACAGATGAATGGATAAACAAAATATGGTATAGACACACAATGGAATATTATTCAGTCATTAAAGGAATGGTGTGCAGATCCATGCTAGAAAACAGATGAACCTTGATCTGCAAAGTGCAGTAAGCCAAAACATCAAATATTGTATGATTCCACTATATGGGATATCCAAAACAGGCAAACCCAGGAGACAAAGTAGACTAGAGGTTACTACTAAGGACCAGGGGAAGGGCGGGGGACAGCATTATTACTGTTCAGGCCTATGTAGGGATGGAAAAAAAATTATTGCTTAATAGAGTTTCTAGTCAGGCATGGTGGCCCATGACTGTAATCCCAGTACTTGGGAGACTGAGACAGGAGGATGGCAGTTTTGAAGCCAGCCTAAGCAATTTAGTGAGACCCTGTTTTTAAATAAAAAACGAAATTGCTGGAGGGTGTAGCTTGGAGGTAGAATGCCCCTGGGTTCAATCCCCAGCACGGCACCCCTCCACACACATACACACAAAGTTAGAGTTTCTTGTTTGGAGTGTTGCAAGTTTTGGGAAGAGACAGTAATGGTTGCACAACACTGTGAATGTAATTAAATACCAATGAATCATACATTTAAAAATGGTTAAGTAGGACAAGGCGCAGTGTCTCATGCCTACAAGTCCAGCTACTCAGGAGGCTGAGACAGGAGGAGAACAAGTGCAACGTCAGCCTGGGCAACTAAGGGAGACCCTTTCTCAAAATAAAAAATACAAAGGGCTGGGCATGGTAGCACACACCTGTTAACTTCCAGAATTGAAAGGCTGAGACAGAAGGATCACAAGTTCAAGGCCAGCACCTTAACTAGTGAGACCCTATTTCAAAATTAAAAAAAAAAGAGTCAGGCATGCCTGTAATCCCAGTACTTGGGAGGCTGAGACAGGAGGATTAAAGGATCAAGGCCAGCCTCAGCAGCTTAGTGAGGCCATCAGCAACTTAGCGAAACCCTGTTTCAAAATAAAAAGGGCTGGGGCAGAGCTGTACGTGGTGGTGCACACTTGTAATCCCAGTACTTGGGAGGCTGAGACAGGAAGTTCGCAGGTTCGAGGACAGACTCAGCAAGTAGTGAGACTCTCATCAAACTAGCAAGACCATTTCAAAATAAAAATAAAATAGGACTGGGGGTATAGTTTAGAGGTAGAATGCCCTTGAGTTCAATCCCCAGTACCAAGAAAAAAAGGGTGGGTGTAGCTCAGAGGTAGAATGTCCCTAGGTTCAATCCCCAGTACCAAAAAATAAATATGTAAATAACAATAAAATAAAATAGGGCATAGGTTCAATCCCCAGTTCCACAATAAATAAATAAATGAATAAACAGAGCGTGGTGTATAGTTCAGTGATAGAATGCCTCTGGGTTCATCCCCAGTGGCAAAAAAGGGCTAAAAGATAAAATTTTATGTTATATATATCTTACTACAATTTTTTTAAACGAATAAGAGATAGCAGAAAAGTACATGAGGGTGGCAGTGTATGATAGTAGAAGGCAATCAGAAAATGCTAATCACAAAATAAAACAACAAAAAAAAACCAGTGTAATATAAAATAAGGAGAGCATTTTATTTGGAAGAAGCCTAGTTATGGAAAAATGAGACTTTCCAAGCAGCACCTCTCTGTCCTCATTCATCAAGAGCACCTGACTATTCTAGTTTAGTGAGAATATACAAGAAAAAGGTGTACAAGACGTGACAAGAAGTATTTAGGGGTGAAGTATCATGATATGTGCAACTTTCTTCAAATGGTACCCAAAAAAAGGCATATATATTTCCACAGAGAAAGAAAAAGCAAATACAGGTTGAGCATCCCTAATCTGAAAATCCAAAACTTTCTGGATGCTATAAGTGGAAAATATCACACCTGACCTCATGTGACAGGTCACTGTCAAAATGTAGGTACACTAAAAATACTGTATAAAATTACCTTCAGAGTTGGGCGCAGTGGCTGCACACTTATAATCCCAGTACTTGGGAGGCTGAGACAGGAGGATCGCAGGTTCAAGGCTAGCCTCAGCCACTTAGCAAGACGTTGTTTTCAAAATAAAAAATGGACTGGCGGTGTAGCTCGGAGGTAAAATGCCCTTGGTTCAATCCCCAGTACCAAAAACAAAACAAAATTGCCTTCAGGTTATGTGTGTAAGATGCATATGAAACAAACTAATTCCATGCTTGGGACAGAGTCCTGTCCCCAAGCTATCTCATTATATATCATACACATGCAAATACTCCAAGATCTGAAATCTGAAACACTTCTAGTCCCAAGTATTGCAAGGGATATTCAACCTGTATAAAAAAAAAAAAGTTAAGCCGGGCGTGGTGGCGCACACTTGTAATTCCAGTACTTTGGGAGGCGGAGACCAGAGGATCCGGGTTCGGGTTCGCGGCCAGTCTCAGCAATCTTGCTGTCTCTCTCCCTGTCTCTCTCTCTCTCTCTCTCTCTCTACTTAGTGAGGCCCTCCGCAACTTCGTGAGACCCGGTTTCAAAATAAAGTATAAAAAATAGGGCCGGGGGCGCAGCGCGGAGGTAGAACGCCCCTGTGTTCAATCCCCGGTACCGCAAAAAAAAAAAAAAATGTTAGGAATGGTGAGTCTAGAAGAAAATATATGATGTTTTCATACATTTTTTTTCTTTTGGGGCACTAGAGATTATATCCAGGGTCTCATGCATCCTGAGCACACACTCTAGACTGAGCTGAGCTATACCTCCAGCCTATATTATACAATTTTTAAAATTTTTCCATAGATTTGAAATTTTTCAAAATAAACAATTGGGAGAGGCCAGGTGCAGTGGCACACGCCTATAATCCCAGTACTCAGGAGGCTGAGACAGAAGGATCGCAGGTTCAAGGCCAGAGTGCAGTAACTTAGCAAGAACCTGTTTCAAAATAAAAACAAAATAAGGCTGTGGGTGTAGCTCAGTTAGAACACCCCTAGGTTCAATCCCGAGTACCACAAAAAGAAAAGAGAAGGGAAGGGAAGGGAAGAAGCCAGGAGAGGAAACATTTCTTTCTTAAGACCTGTTGTAGGTCTTAAGACCTTAAGACCTTAAGACCTACAACAAGAGTTGTAATGGGGAGAGAAAGGATTAGTACTGGAAAATGAAATTGATGAGGTTATGTTGTGCGCATGTACACAATGAATTAATTGTCATAATTATTATGCATAATTATTATATACTAATAATTTTTTTGGAACTAAGGATTGAACCCAGGGGCATTCTTTTTTTTTTTTTTTTTTTT
>PVJS01013468.1:0-25658 GCA_004027185.1 Glis glis | reverse complement strand
TTCTACCTCTGAGCCACACCCCCAGCCCTATTTTTTATTCTTTATTTTGAAACAGGGTCTCACTAAGGTGCAGAGGGCCTCACCAAGTAGCTGAGGCTGGCCGTGAACCTGCGATCCTCCTGTCTCAGCCTCCCAAGTACTGGGATTATAAGCATGCACCACCACGCCCAGCTTTATACACTAATAATTTAAAAGTTGTAGTAGTATCTGGTAAGTAAGAATGAGTTACATATATTTTTAAATACTTCAGCAATAAGACTAAAAGATAAATACTGGATTTGTTTTCCCTGGCAGTCATTTTCTTTACAATATCTGAAGAAGTAGCAACCTAGGTCAAAGAAACAAATAGAACGGGGGGGGGGTAGAGATTATCAGAACATTAATAAAAGATGACACTAAAGTCCTAGGAGGTGTGGCACCAAGTGAGGTGCAACATGAATTATGAAGGTATAGTGCAGTCACTGATCAGAGTTCAGGTGAGATAAAGGACAAGGTAGGATGAATGAGAAGCAACTGTGTGATAGTGTAAAGATGTTGCTGAATTGTTTGTTAATATTTTCTTAATAAGTTCCTCATCTATATTCAGGAAAGATGTTGATCTATAGTCTTTATTTCTTATATTGTCTTTATTTGGTTTTGGTAGAAGGGTAATAGAAGCTTTATAAAACCAACTGGGAAGGTTCCTTCTTCTATCTTCTGGAAGAGACTACATAGACGATGTCAATTCTTCTCTAAACTTATGACAGAATTCTCCAGTAAAACCATCCGGTACCGCAAAAAAACAAAACAAAACAAAAAAACCCATCTGGGGCCAGGCATGGTGGCACATGCTTGTAATCCCAGAATTTAAGAAGCAGAGACAGGAAGATCGCAGGTTCAAGACCAGCCTCAGAAATTTAGCGAGACCCTATTCCAAAACCAAAAAATAAAAAGGGGGCTGGTGGTGTAGCTCAGAGGTAAAATACCTCTGGGTTCAATCCCCAAATAAATAAGTAAATAAATAAATATATATAAAAAGAGCTGGGGGTGTAAGAGGTAGAATATCCCTGGATCAATCCCCATTAACCACAGACACACACACAAAAGGTTAGCACCAAATTAATCAATATTAGAGACTAAGTGAATGGCATATTTACAAAATGAAACAATATTAAGTCATTAAAAAGCATGACCTAGGCTGGGCATGGTGGCACATTCCTGTAATTCCAGTACTTGGGAGGCTGAAACAGGAGGATCACAGGTTCGCAGTCAGCCTCAGCAACTTAGGCTCTCAGCAACTTGGGTGAGACCCTGTTTCAAAATAAAAAATAAAACAGGTCTGGGGGTGTAGCTCAGAGGTAGAATGCCCCTGGGTTCAATTTCCAGTAAAACATACACACACGCACACACACACACACAAAAAGCATGACCTACATGTAATAACATGGAAATATATCTACCACAATTAAGTGAAAAAAGGTAAGTACAATCCCCCTGGTGCATAATAAAACAATGTTTTGGAATATGCATGCATATACGTCATATTGTAGCCAACCACAGCTGGCTAGCTGCCTATCTTTATAAATGAAGTTGTTTGGTTTTTGGTGGTACTAGGGAATGAACCCAGGGGCATTCTACCTCTGAGCTACACCCCCAGCTCCTTTTTATTTTCTGTTTTGAAACAGGTTTCACTAGGTTGCTGAGCATCTTGCTATATAACTGAGGCTGTCCTCAAGCCTGTGATCCTCTTGTCTCAGCCTCCCAAGTACTGGGATTACAGATGTGCGTCACCATGCCTGGATGTAAATAGTTTTATTTAAACACGGTCATGCTCATCTAGCATAACGAACACTGTATGACCAACAAAGTCAAAAATATTAACTAATTAGCCCTTTAATTAAAAGTATGCCAAGCGCTGATATACCCAAATTAACTGAGATTCTTTTTGCTCTACTCATCTACGTTACATATTTCTGTAATATTTGAATACTTTTTGTGTTGTGTGATACTGGTGATTGAACACAGAGGCATTCTACCTCCAAACTTCACCCCCAGCCCTATATTATTTATTTTGAAACAGGTCTTACAAAATTGCTGAGAGTCTCGCTAAGTTGCTGAGGCTGGCTTAGGAATTGCCATCCTCCTGCCTCAGTCTCCCAAGTACTGGGATTACAGGTATGGACCACTGTGTCTGGCTCATTTTTTCTTTCTTTTTTTTTTTGCGGTACTGGGGATTGAACCCAGGGGCATTCTACCTTCAAGCTACACCCCCAGCCCTATTTTTTATTCTTTATTTTGAAATAGGGTCTCACTAAGTTGCAGAGGGCCTAAGTAGCTGAGATCCTCCTGTCTCAGCCTCCCAAGTACTGGGATTACAAGCTGTGTCACCACGCCCGGCTCATTTTTGCTTTTAAAACCAAGTTTGTGTGCGCATTTATGCATAGAGAAAATGTGTAGGAGAAAAAGACAAAATATAACAGTGCTTATATCTGCAAGTGATTTTCTATTTCTTCTTTATTTTTGACCTGTTAAATTTAGAATATATATTAGTTTATTAAATATAAAAATTAGGCTATTTTAATAACCTAAATGAAACAAACTGCTTAGAATTCTTTGTGAATGTATGCTATATGCTCTCTGTGTCCCTAAACCATGGTATAGTCAGCATAGTTTCATCTTTCCTTGAGGAGATGACATTACTATGAGCATAATTTAATGACTTCCAGATGGATCTGAAGTTGTAGGTAGTGCAATACAGAGAAATTAAATGGGATAGATGTGAGCAGTGGTCTTGGAAACTTTAAGGTTCTATTTCTTTGCACTTTGGTCATTTGTTTCTTTCTCCATAAAAGATATCTATAAGATACCTGACCATTATATACAGCAGGTGGTATAAGCAGAGATGGCTGACTTTTAAAATATCACTGTTAAAGCCGGGTGTGGTGGCACACGCTTGTAATCCCAGTACTTGGGAGGCTGAGACAGGAGGATCATAGGTTCACGGCCAGCCTCACAACTTGTGAGGCCCTCCGCAACTTAGTGAGACCCTGTTTCAAAATAAAGAATAAAATAGGGCTGGGGGTGTAGCTCAGAGGTAGAACGTCCTTGAGTTCAGTCTCCAGTACCACAAAAAAAAAAAAATCACTATTACCATGCTCAAGTAGAAGGACTTTTCTTTCAAATATTTCTCCTAAACCAGGCATGGTGGCGCACGCTTGTAATCCCAGTACTTTGGGAGGCGGAGAACGAAGGATCTGGGTTCGCGGCCAGCCTCAGCTTGCGCATGCGCGCGCGCGCGCTGTCTCTCTCTCTCTCTCTCTCTCTCCCTGTCTCTCTCTCTCTCTACTTAGTGAGGCCCTCCGCAACTTCGTGAGAACCAGTTTCAAAATAAAGTATAAAAAATAGGGCCAGGGGTGTAGCATGGAGGTAGAACGCCCCTGTGTTCAATCCCCAGTACCGCAAAAAACAAAACAAAACAAAAAAAACAAATATTTCTCCTGTTCTTTAAGAGTCCACATCTTCATGGTTTCTCTCAATCTGCCTGGACTAAACAGAAAGCAAAACAATATAATTTCCACATCTGTATCTGAGACTATATCTCAGTTTACGCCCACTCTTTCATCTCTAGTCATCTGAATTTGATCCTTAAGAGGAAAAATAAACTTCATCAGTTCCAGAAAATCATTGTAAAGGATTCCCAGGTAAACGAGGTACACTGAACACAGGCATTTAACCAATGCTAACTCTGGACACCTCACCAAGCACTAATGCGGTTTTTTTTCTTTCTTTGTGTGTGTGTGTGTGTGTGTGTGTGTGTGTGTATGTGGTACTGGGGATTTGTGGGAAAACTGCTTTCTGGAAGTCTCGGAGAACATGGCTTCAGCAGATAGTGACTTGCGTCAGAGCTGAGCCTGCTGAGAACAGTCGCAGGAAATGGGTCAAAAGTGGCCCTGAGGATCACGTGACACGCTCTGCTGAGGACCCTGTTTTTTCCTTGTAGACCCAGCACGCAGTGGATAGGAACCAAGACATATACGGAGGATCTAGTACAGTGTTGGGGGTATATAAATATTTGCTTTAACAAGTAGAAAACAGCAATGCTGGGAAGTAAAACAATGTATTTTTATAATGTTTGGACAAGACTAATGATGAGAACTTTGCTATATTTGCTTTTCTTGCTGCCTACATGCAACTAATGGTATAAAGGCTATAGAAGATAAAGATCAGGACCTTGGATTGAATTCCTTGGTCCCCTGTGCCTCAGTCAAGTTGTCTGAGTCTTTCGGTGCCTCTGCATCTTCAGGTCCCCGACCTCAGAGGTCGACAGGGATTGAACTCAGGGGCAAAATGGCCTCCAAGCTACACCCCCAAACTTTTAATTTTTTGTTTGGAAACAGGGTCTCACGAGGTTGCCAAGGGTCTTGCTATGTTGCTGAAGCTGTCCTTGAACCTGCAATCCTCCTGTCTCAGCTTCCCTCGTACTGGGATTACAAACCTGTGCCACCATGCCCAGCTTTCTTCTCTTTTTTTTTGCAGTACTGGGGATTGAACCCAGGGGCATTCTACCTCCGAGCTGCACCCCCAGCCCTATTTTTTATTCTTTATTTTGAAATAGGGTCTCACTAAGTGGTGGAGGGCCTCAGTAAGTAGCTGAGGCTGGCCGTGATCCTGATCCTCTGTCTCAGCCTCCCAAGTACTGGGATTACAAGCATGCACCACCATGCCCGGCTTTTCTTTTCTTTTTTAAAGTGAGGCAAAAGATAATGGGAAAGGAGACAACAGCCATAAAACTTCAGAAACTGCAAAGCAGATAGATGAATGGTAACTGACTTAGCCCTCCTGAAATGGCTGAATTTTAAATAAGAAGAAAAGGCAAGAAGCAATCCAATTTTCTCCATAAAATCTCATTCCAGAATGCCCAGAAATTTTACACCATGTATTATTGAAAATATTGGTAAAGAAGGAACTAAAAACAGAACTGAGTGAAAATCTTTTTCTGAAGCAATTTAATTCCTAAATTCTCCATGTCACTCAGAAACCACCTCACTGAAGAAGACCTGACGCGTATTTTCTGAATTGAGTACAGCAGGGCAGGGCCTAGGTACCACAGTGAAACCAAGAGAGTAAATGGAAGTTTACATCGTGAGTGCTAAGATCTCGGCTCAGAGCCAAGAACACTTACAGGCCTATATGGCCCAGCAAGAGACGAAGAATACTTCTCCAGGGTGTCTGATCAGTTCAAGAGGAAAGACCTACATACAATGACATCAGACATAACCCCAAATAAACAAATATACTAAAAGAGTAGCCCCCCACCATTCTCAAGGGATGTTCCAGACCCCCAGTGAATGCCTCAAGTCTAGGCTAGTATTGAACACAAGATATACTATGTTTTTTACTAAACATACAATAAAATCTTATAAAGTAGGCATGGCATGAGTTTAATGTATACAACCACACCTAGCTCCCACCAAGTGTTTTTGTTTGATTTTGTTTTGCTTTTTTGTGGCATTGAGGATTAAACCCAGGATGACATTCTCTGAGCTACACCCTTAGCCCTAATTTATTTTTTATTTTTAAACTGGGTCTGCTGCAGAGGGCCTCATGTTGCTAAGGCTGGCCACGAACCTATGATCCTTCTGCCTTAGCCTCCCAAGTACTGGGATTACAAGCATGCGCCACCATGCCCGGCTACCACCAAGTTTTATTTTATTTTAGTTTTTTATTTTATTATATTTTTTTTTTGTGTGACACGGGGGGTTGAACCCAGGGGCGTGCTACCTCTGAGCTACACTCCCAGTCCTATTTTATTTTTTTTAATTTTAAAACAGGGTCTCACTAAGTTGCTGAGGTTGGCTGCGAACCTGTGATTCTCCTGTCTCAGCCTCCCAAGTACTGGGATTACAGGTGTGTGCCACCACGCCCGGCTCCCACCAAGTTTTAATGTCCCACTCTTAACCAATTTTGTCCTATCATCCTGTCATTTAGATGTAAAATGTCTAAAAAAATAGATGTAGCATGTAATATATTATATTACAATCATATAATTAATTTATAACATAATATATAATAAAAATATAATTATATAATTATAATTTAATATTAATAAAATAATATATAAGCTCTAGAATATTATTTTAACCTGTCTTAATGTACTTGTGTCAATTTCTTTTTTGTGTGTGTGGTACTGGGGATGGAACCCAGAGGCATTCTACCTCTGAGCTACACCCCCAGCCCAATTTTATTCTTTCTTTATTTTGAAACAGGGTCTTTCACTAAGTTGCTGAGCCTGGCTGTGAACCTCCTGTCTCAGCCTTCCCAAGTACTGGGTTACAAGCATGTACCACCAGGCCTGGTTTACTTGTGTCAATTTCATTGAAATATTTACAGAATTGAAAACTGGGATTTAATGGGTTAGGTATGGACAAAAGGCTAGGGATCACAAAACATATTTGAAAGAAACATAAAACACTCCAAATCGGGCACAGTGGTGAGCACCTATAATCCCAGTACTTGGGAAGCTAAGGCAGGAGGATTGAAGATTCAAGGCCAGTCTCAGCAATTTTGGGAGACTCTCAAAATAATTTGTGTGTGTGTGTGTGTGTGTGTGTGTGTTAGTGTCACCGGGGATGGAACCCAGGGGCATCTACCTCCAAGCTACATCCCCAGTCCTATTTTTATTCTTTATTTTGAAACAGGGTCTCACTAAGTTGCAGAGGACCTCACTAGGTAGCTGAGGCTGGCTGTGAACCTGTGATCGTCCTGTCTCAGCCTCCCAAGTACTGGAATTACAAGGGTGCGCCACCACGCCCAGCAAAATAAAAAAAAAAATTAAAAAGAGGTTGGGGATGTAACTCAGTGTTAGAGTGCCCTGGGTTCAATCCCCAGTACTACAACCACACACACGCACGCACACTCCAGAAAAGCTACCCCTGATAACTTCAGAGAGATTTTTTAAAATTAGAGCTCTTAGAAATTGAAAATAAAGCTCCATAAAGTCCTAGAAAATAAATCTGAATAAACCTCTCAAAAAATAAAGCAAAAAAACAAAGAGAAGGAAAATAGAGTAAATAAAGGAAAATCAGAGGACAAGTTCTGGGGGCCCAAATGCTAAATAACAGAATTCCAGAAAGAGAGAATAAGAAAAATAAGAACAAAAGAAATAATTTAAGAAAATATATTAGAATTGAGTGATATGAATTGCAGAATTTTATTTTGTTTTGTGGTACTGGGGATGGATCCCTGGGGCATTCTACCTCTGAGCTACACCCTCAGTCTTATTTTATTTTTTATTTTGAAACAGGGTCTCACTATGTTGCAGAGGGCCTCACTAAATTTCTGAGGCTGGCTGCGAACCTGCAATCCTGTCTCATCACCCTCCCAAGTACTGGGATTACAAGCGTGCGCCACCACACCCGGCTAAATTGCAGAATTTTGTAAAAACTTTATTAGTGCATTGCAATCAAACATCTTGAAGGATTTTAGAGTGGTTGACATATACATGCACTCATCGGTCAATTAGCCCTCCCCAATTCCCAACCCCCCCACGTCCTCCCTCCCACCCGTTTTCAGCATAGTAGTTGACTCTGATATCTTTGTGTAAGTCCATCCTGTGTTCCAGTTTGTTTCCCTCTCCTTCCCTCCTGTCTCCCCGAGTTAGTTCACCTTCTTCGCTCATCTGAGGTTTTCTGTCTGTGGTCCCTCCTGTGCAGGGTCATGGCTCATCGTCCCCTGACCTCAGAACTGGGGTACACCGGTGTGGGGCTGGGGGCTTGCCCACCCCGCCCACCTCACTTCCTCTGCACCAGGGGATCTCTGAGGATGGGGCCAAGGGCTCACCTGCCCAGGGTCTTCAGAGCCGAGGGGAGGGGTTCTCCAGGGGTGGGGCCGAGAGCTCGCCCACCCTGCGTCCCCAGCAGCAGGAAGTGCCCAGGGGCGAGGCCAAGGACTCACCCACCCCCAGTCCCCAGTGCCAGGGGAGGGGTTCTCCAAGGGTGGGGCTGAGGGCTCACCCCCCCCATGTTCACAGCACGGGGGGAATTCTCTGGGGGCAGGGCCTAGGGCTCACCTGCCCCGTGACCCCAGCGTTGGAGGGGTCTCTGGGGGACGGGGCCAAGGGCTCACACATCCCATGTCCCCAGCGCTGGGGGAGGGGTTCTCTGGGGATGGGGCTGAGAGCTCACCCGCCCTGCGTCCCCGGTGCCAAGGGAAGGGGTTCTTTGGGGGCAGTACCGAGGGCTCACCCGCCCCGCGTCCCCAGCGCTGGGGGGGGTCTCTGGGGCTGGGCCGAGGGCGCACCCTTCCTGAGTCCCCAGCGCTGGGGGGAGGGGATCTTCAGGGATGGGGCCTAGGGCTTGCCCGCCCCACATCCCCAGCACCAGGGGCTCTATGGGGGCAGGGCCAAGGACTCTCCTGCCCCGCATCCCTGGCGCCAGGGGGTCTCCAGGGGCGGGACCAAAGGCTCACCCGCCCCGCGTCCCCAGTGCTGGGGGTAGGGGTTCTCTGGGGGCGGAGCCAAGGGCTCGCCCACCTCGGGTTCCCAGCACCAGAGGGAGGGGTTCTCTGGGGGCGGGGCTGAGGGCTCGCCCGCCCCACATCCCCAGTGCCAGGGGGTCTCCAGGGGGCAGGGCCAAGGGCTCACCTGCCCCGCGTTCCCAGCGGCAGGGGGAGGGGTTCTCCAGGGGCGGGGCCAAAGGTTTGCCCGCCCCGTGTCCCCAGTGCGGGGGGGATCTCTGGGGGCAGGGCCGGGGGCTGACCTGCCCGTGCTCTCAGTGCTGGGCTGCTGGGGAGGGGGCCATGTCTCATCTACCTGTGTCCTCAGTTCTGGGATGTTCCAGGATGGTGTTGGGCTGCTCATGGGGGGCTGTGGCTTGCCGGCTCGTGTTCTCAGAGTTGGGCTGCTCCTGCGTATGGCCACCTCTTCGTCTCTCCTCATCACATTCATTGCAGGAGCAGAGGCTCACGGCCCACCCCTTGAAACCATTGTCGTAGGTGCAGGTCTGGATTGACTTGGGCTTCATCATGTTCTGGAGTTGATCGGTTCCAATGGTGGTCTATAATTACTGGTTTCACAAGGATCTGCTGTCTCTTTGCTGTTGGTCTCTGGGAGTTGTGGTGTAGGCGTGGCTGCTAAGCTGCTCCAGGGGGCCATGCCATATTCATCCAGGTCCTCAGTGCTGTGGTGTTCTGCGCCAGTGCGAGGCTACTCCGGGGGGGCCATATTTCACCTGCTCTTTTTCTCAGTGATGGAGTGCTCCTGTGCCGAGCCTCCTCATCTGTGTCTCTCCGCGTCGCTTTCTTTGTGGGGATTGAGGTTCGGATCCTGCCCTTTGCAGTTGCCACCGTTGTAGGTATGGATTTGGTTCAACTTGGGCTCCATCATGGTCCGATGTCAACTGCTTTCGATGGTGGGTTATCATCATTAGTTTCACAAGAATCAGCTGTTTCTTTGCTGGAGGATTCCAGGAGCCGTGGTGCTGGTGTGGCTCAGCCAAGATGGCGCCTTTGTCTCCGCTCTCCGGTTACCAGGAGAAATGCTTTGAGCTCCCTACCGCCCTCCGCTCCTTCCACTGACTCACAATCCACTGCACTTTGGCTCCCATTATTTTGTTGAGTTTGGCTGTCCTGCTTTTCTTTTTTTTCTTTTTGCGGTACTGGGGTTTGAACCCAGGAGCATTCTACCTCCGAGCTACACCCCCAGTCCTATTTTTTATTCTTTATATTGAAACAGGGTCTCACTAAGTAGCTGAGGCTGGCCACAAACCTGGATCTTCCGGTCTCAGCCTCCCAAGTACTGGGATTACAAGAGTGCACCAACACACCCGGCCCTGCTTTTCTTGTCAAGAAGCAGTCTTCCTGCTGGCCAAGCTCTGACTCTCGGAGCACCAGCGACATGCTGCAACTCGCTTTCCCACCATCTTGGTTCTCTCCCTTTGGCTCTTGCCAGCTCTTGCTCCTTCTGTGCCAACTGGACCTTGAGCTCCATGGCCGAGAGAACCTCAACGGCCTTGCCACCCTGCGACTCCTCCAGGTCCTTGGCCAACATCTCCTTCATCTGCTTCCTGGAGCCGGGACACCTCTTCCCGCAGAAGCACAGGCTGGCCGCAGTCGCCATCTGCTGGAGCTGAAGGTATCCCGGCCTGGGGCTGATCACCAGGCCCCGCTGCATCTGCGCACAGCTCTCAGGCTGTGGGCCAGTGGTCACTTGGGCTCTGCCCAAATATATTTTTTAAAAATGATTGAAAGACCTCTGGGCACCAGGGTGCGGGCAGGAGAGGGTGCTGGGGAGTGGCAAGCTGTCCCCGTGCCAGGATCAGCAGCAGCCAGCACCCGGAGCTCTGTGGCCAGAGCCACAGCGGCGCCTTCCTCCTCGTCCTCCTCGCAGGCTCCGAGCCGGGACACAGCTACCACCCCAGCCCCGCAGCCCTCCTCTCCTCCCTACTTTTCTTGTTAAGAGGCAGTCTTCCCACCGGCTGAGTTCTGAGTTTCAGAGTGCCTGCAACACGCTTCCTCCCTTTATCTCACTCACCCGTCTTCTGTGGATCTGGTTCGACGTGGATTTCATCATAGTCCGATGTCGACTGCTTTCGATGGTGGACTATAATCGCTGGTTTCACAAGAATCAGCTGTTTCTCTGCTGGAGGATTCCGGGGGCCATGGTGCTGGCATGGCTCAGCCAAGATGGCGCCTTTGTCTCCGCTCTGCTTACCAGCTCTCTGCCTCAAGCTCCCTACCGCCCTCCGCTGTTTCCACTGCCTTGCATTCCGCTGCACTTTGTCTCCCATTGTTTTGTTGAGTTTTGGCTGCCCTTGTTTTCTTGTCAAGAAGCAGTCTTCCTGCCCACCGAGCTCCAACTCTCGGAGCACGGGCGAGACACTGCCTCTCACTATCCCACCATCTTGATTCTAAATTGCAGAATTTTAAAGTACAAACTAAGGTCCAGCACATGTCCAAAAGAGACCCACACCCAGGTACACCATTGAGAAATTTCAGAATAGTGTGGGACAAAGAGCTTATAAACTTCCAAAAACAAGTCACATTTAAAGGATAAAGAATCAGAATAGCATTAGATTCTCAAAAATGGAAGTGGGGGGGACAGAATAAAGTCTTTAAAATCTCAGGGAAAATTATTTCCAACCTAAGCTTCTATACCTAGTCAAACTTTCCATTAAACATGAGGGTTGCAGGGGGAAAGACCTTTCCAGATGTACGATGAACTCAAAACTTCACATCCCTTGCACCTTCCGCAGGAACCGACCAGAAGATTTGTTTTCCTAATATCAGGGGGTAATCTACAAAGAAGCAGCACAGAATTATAGAGAAGAGGAGATCCAACACAAGAGAGGGGTAAAGAGAATCCCCAGGATGATGATGGAGTGAAATCCTAGAACAACTCACTGCTGCCGGCCTCGAGAGCATACAGTTCACACCAAGGCAATCAGGAAGCTCCAGCGAAGTTTTGTTTGTGTTTGTAGTCCTGGGATTGAACCTGGGGCACTCTACCACTGAGCTAGATCCCCAGCCCTGTTTTCCTTTTTTATTTTGAGGGTCTCACTAAGTTGCCCAGGTTGGCCTCAAACTTGTGATCCTCCTGCCTCCTGCATAGCTGGATTATAGGTATGTGCTACCACGTCAGGTCAGGAAAGATTTCTTCAACATAAAGAAACTAATGAAATACCTAATATGTCTGAATATATCAGGAGAATATTTAAATAACTGTGGGGAGATAGAGTACAAATATAGTCAAAGAAATAAAAATCACTACTTATTATAGGGGAAAATATTAAGTTGTATAGGAAAGGAAATATAACAATGTACCACATGGCTAAGTAATGAATAACATTAATATAGTCATAATATCACAATACTGAGTATTACTCTAACCAAAATTATGAAGAGAAAATGGCAGAACAAGAAGAACATGTGTCTTCCAAGGCAATGTTGGGGTGAGTAGAATACTTTGTTTTGGTGGTACTAGGGATTGAACCCAGGGGCATTCTACCTCTGAGCTACACCCCTAGCCCTATTTTATTTTTTATTTTGAAACAATGTCTCACTTGATTGCTGAGGGTTTTGCTAAATTGCTGAGGCTGTCCTTGAACCTGCAATCCTCCTGTCTCAGCCTCCCAAGTACTAGGATTAAAAGTGTGTGCTATCAGCTGGGCGTGGTGGCTCACGCTTATAATCCCAGTACTTTGGGAGGCAGAGACCAGAGGATCCAGGTTCGCGGCCAGCCTCAGCTCTCTCCCTGTTTCTCTCTCTCCCTGTCTCTCTCTCTCTCTACCTAGTGAGGCCCTCCGCAACTTCATGAGACCCGGTTTCAAAATAAAGCATAAAAAAATAGGGCCAGGGGTGTAGCGTGGAGGTAGAACGTCCCTGCGTTCAATCCCCGGTACTGCAAAAAAAAAAAAAAAAAAAAAAGTGTGTGCTATCACGCCCAGGTAGAATATATTTTGGGGTGAAAAAGAAAGCTGAATCTTCACTCTACATAGTAGAAAGTTAACAGATGACAGCAATCTTGAAAATCACAAAGTGGCTCTATTCATAGAATATGTTTTTTAGAAAAGGAGGTAGTCCCCAAATAAATGAGACAAAAGAATTTTAAATGAGTAGCTCCAAAAACAGGAAATTTGAGGACTGTTGGGAGTGAACTTCCTTTCTCATTATAAAAATTAATACATTTCTTTAAGTATATGCAAGTACCATTTGTAATTAAATATTGAAATAGAGAAAATGCCCACACACACTCACGTACGCACATAGTGTTCTAGACAGAACCATGCTGTTTTTAAGATCTCTCTCTCTTAGAGAACATGGCATACATAAAGAACTTAAAATACAGCAAGAACTCAGTACTTTGGAGGCTGAGACAAGAGGATCGCAAATTGGAGGCCAGCCTGTACAACTTAATGAGATCCTGTCTCAAAATAAAAAATAAAAGGGCAGGAGAGGGGGAATGTGGCTCAGTAGTAGAGCAGCCTGGGGTTCAACTCCCAGCGCGCACACACACACACACACACACACACACACACACACACATATATGTTTTGTGTGTGTATATATGTTTTGTATATATATATGTTTTGTGTGTATATGTTTTATATATATATAAAAGGCATATTTTAAATGACTTTTTTCTCTATATAACACACTATCATTATTATACCTAGTTTATATTTAAATTTTCCTGATTGTCCCAGCTGAGGCTAGCCTTGAACTTGTGATCCTTCTGTATTAGCCTTCAAAATATTGGGATTATAGGCATGTGCCACTGCACCTAGCTTATATATACGTACATACATATACGTACATACATATATGTGTGTGTGTGTGTGTGTGTGGTACTGAGGATTGGACCCAGAGGCATTCTACCTCCAAGCTACACCCCCGGCCCGTTTTTTATTTTTACTTTTACTTTTGAAACAGGGTCTCCCTAGGTTGCTGACACTCTCATTAAGTTGCTGAGTCTGGTCTTGAACCTGCTGGGATTACAGGTGTGTGTTACCACGCCCAGCTTACATATATATATATATTTTTTTTTTTTTTTTTTTTGCAGTACTGGGGATTGAACCCAGAGGCATTCTACTTCCAAGCTATACCCCCCAGCCCTATTTTTATTCTTTATTTTGAAACAGGGTCTCACTAAGTTGTGGAGGGTCTCACTAAGTTGTGGAGGGCCTCACTAAGTAGCCGAGTCTGGCTGCAAACCCGGATCCTCCAGTCTCAGCCTCCCAAGTACTGGGATTACAAGCATGTGCCACCACGCCCAGCTGCAAAATTTTAATGAAGTCTGGCTGATGAATATGAATATATTTCTACTTTTCAATACATTTGAAAACATTTATAATAAAAAAGACAAAGAAAAAATTACTTTGTAAAGATCTATACATGAATTAGAGTTCGACTCCATGACTATCTTTAAATGGGGATAGGTTGAAGATGAGAAAACTAGAAATATTCTGTGGTTATCTTACCATATCCTGCCATAGAGGCACCATTCTCGACATCCACCATGTTCTTATTTTCCTCGGCTAGAGCTTTAACATATCTTTTGCTTAAGTCTAGTATTTGTTCACGTAACTTGACACTGCTTTGATGTCGTGGTTGTTGGAAAGTATAATGCAGTAACATCAATCCCCAAATGAGTCCAAATACAAGCAACAGTAAACTCAATTTCTGGGACATATTCTTTCTTGAGATTGTAAAAAACATTTCTGATGAAGCAAATAGACTTGACTTGATTGAAAAGTAGTAACTAAAGACAAGCCACCAATCAAGACTTTTGAAAGAAAAAAAAATCTCTTCTAAAACTGTATATTCTTCATCTTCAGCAAGGTTGTCTCTACTCTTGTATTAATTCTGTAAAATTGAGAAGAAAAAAGGCAATTAGTCTTAATTTGTACCAGTAATAATTATAAAGAAGAGATCCTATAGTTTCAGTTTAGAAGTATATCATTTTCCTTGACAACTTTCTCTACCACCAGATAAGCTTTTTGGTCTTTTATCAGTTTCACTTACATGCCTTTTCCCAACTTAAACTAGAAATAAATTCCAATTCGTTGAACATAAAAAAATGCAACCATGATCACAAAACTCTTTAAATGGTCTCTTCTCATTTGTAACTAAAACCATGGACATGTAATAAAATTTATACATGATCTCAGTCTGTTCAATCATTTGTCACCAACCCAAATATCTAAAAGCTATTTCTCAAAAAAAATCCCTACAAGTGATGCGAAAATAAAAGTTAGAACTAAGGAAGGTAAAACAGATTGAAAAATCAAAATGCCTGTCTAATGAGAATTTCCACAATGTACATAAAGTGTGCCAACATTTGAAAATGTCATGAGAAGATATTACTAATGGGAAGGAGATAACCCCTAGGAAGCATCCTACGTAAGATGAAAAATAGCCAGGCGTGGTGGCGCACGCTTGTAATCCCAGTACTTTGGGAGGCGGAGACCGGAGGATCCAGGTTCGCGGCCAGCCTCAGCTCTTCTCTCTCTCTCTCCCTCTCCCCCTGTCTCTCTCGTTCTCTCGTTCTCTCTCTCTACCTGGTGAGGCCCTCCACAACTTCGTGAGACCCGGTTTCAAAATGAAGTATAAAAAAATAGGGCTGGGGGTGTAGCGCGGAGGTAGAACACCCCTGGGTTCAATCCCCGGTACCGCAAAAAAAAAAAAAAAAAAGGGCTGGGGATGTAACTCAGAGGTAGAATGCCCCAGGGTTCAATCTCCAGTACCACCAAAAAAAAAAAAAAAGAAAAAAAAATAGGGCTGGCTGGGGTGTAGCTTGGAGGTAGAATGCCCCTGGGTTCAATCCTCAGTACCACAAAAAAATTAAAATTAAAAATAGGGCTGGGGCCGGGCATGGTGACGTATGCTTGTAATCCCAGTACTTGGGAGGCGGAGACCGGAGGATCCGAGTTCAGGCCAGCCTCAGCTACTTAGTGAGGCCCTCCGCAACTTCGTGAGATCTGGTTTAAAAATAAAGGATAAAAAATAGGGCCAGGGGTGTAGCTCGGAGGTAGAATCCCCCTGGGTTCAATCCCCGGTACCAAAAAAAAAAAAAAAAAAAAAAAGGGCTGGGGATATAGCTCAGAGGTAGAATGCCCCTGGGTTCAATCCCCAGGACCACAAAAAATAAAATAAAATCTTCACAGGGGTTATTTCATTTAATACTTGCAATAACCCAAGGAAAATATTATTATTCTCACCTTAGAGAATACTAAGTTAAAACTCAGAGAGATTAACCTAAGGTTTTTGTTGGTGCCAACTTCAGTTGCCTAACCTTTGGCAAGAGCTAAAGTCCAAAAGTTCAGAATCTCTACCTCCTTCCAGTCTGTCCTTTCCTTTGGAGAAATTCTTTAAGTCCTATTACAACTCACAAGTTTCCTAAAGCTTCATAAAAATAAAAAAATCTCAAGACTATAGTAGCATTAGGCAGAGAAAAGGAGATTCACTAGGGGCTGGGGTGGAGTGGGGAATAGGAGAGTCAAACACAGAAGCTCATCTGTAAGAAGTAAAGTCCTTCCAAGCAGGCGCAAGTCTAAAAATGGTGGGCTGTCCACCACCACGCACCTGCCTTAAAGGGTAAATGGTGACACAGCACTGGGCACAAAGAGAAACACTGGTAGTAGACAGGGCAGAGGCAAAGCTGGTGAAAACATGACCCCAAATAATAAATCCCAGGGAACAAGGAGGTCTGGTTTAAACCTGGAGATTCTCAATATGAGGAGCCAAAGACCCAGTTGCAAATTTTAAATAAAGAGGCCCTTATTGTTCTATGTGACTGTACAATCAGACTCAGCAAAGAGTCCTTCATGAATGAAAGGTTTTCCCAGCCTGGAGTCTGTACAGGCTGTCTGCTTAGCACCGCCCTCAACAGAATGAAAGCAGGGCAAATGCCCATCTCAGAGGGAAGTCAGAAACCTTTACAGAGTACAAGGGAAAAAAATGGGAGGGGGTGTTTGCTGGGGATTAACCTACCTCTGAGCCACCCCCCCAGTTCTTTTTATTTTTTATTTTAAAACAAGGTCTCACTAAATTGCTGAGACTGGCCTCAAAACTGGGATCCTCCTGTCTCAGCCTCCCGGGGACTGGGATTATAGGTGTGTACCACCATACCTGGCTAGTAAAAGGAACTTTTTCTTTTCTTTTTTGTTCCTGGGGATTGAATCCAGGGACATTCTACCTCTGAGCTACCCCCTCACATACAACCCTTTTTATTTTCTATTTTGGAAGAGGGTCTCACCAAGTTGCTGAGGGTCTTGCTAAATTGCTGATACTGGCCTCAAACCTGCAATCCTCCTGTCTCAGCCTCCCAACTACTGAGATTACAGGTGTGGGTCACCACACCCAGCGTTAAAAGGAATTTTTATGTTTTGTAACTTGTTGAATGTTATACAATTTCTTAAAGTGATGAAAAATAAAACATTTAATATGGAAAGGGTCTGTCTTTGGGAATAGCAAAGATATGAGAAGTTGGGAACACTTAATCCCCTTCTACTCTAGGGAATTCCAAAAGGATAACAAGAAATGAAGTGGGTGTGGGAGCCCTAGGAAGAAAAGACACACTAGAACCTTCTTCATGTTAAAAAGATGACCTGGGAAGCCGGGCATGGTGGCGCACACTTGTAATCCCAGTACTTCGGAGGCAGAGACAGAAGGATCCGGGTTGGTGGCCAGCCTCAGCTACTTAGTGAGGTCCTCCGCAACTTAGTGAGACCCTGTTTCAAAATAAAAGATAAAAAAAATAGGGCTGGGGGTGGAGTTTGGAGGTAGAATGCCCCTGGGTTCAATCCCCAGTACCGCAAAAATAAATAAATTAATTAATTAATTTTTAAAAAGATGACCTGGGGACTGGGGATGAAGCTTGGTGGTAGAGCACTTTCCTATCACATGGGAGGCCTTGGGTTCCATCCCAGCACCACAAAAGAAAAAAAAAACAGCCAGTTTATGCCTGACAAAGGGCTGAGCAGTTCAAAGGCCCCTAAGGATTCCCTGAAGCAACTCAAGAAAGCCTGAGCACTATTCTATATAAAGGGTTCATTTCCACAAGTAATTCCAACCAAAGTAGTAAAGGTGACTAAAATTTCTAAAAGAATACAATTCTGCCTCTGAGCTCTTATCAGGGAATGCTTCACGTTAAAATCACCTGGAGATACATTTTTTTAAACCCAGTGCCAAATCACACCCTATACTAATTAAATTAGTATGCCTGGAGATGGGAGCCAGGCATTAGTAATTTATTCTTATTTTGTTTTATTTTTTGTGGTGCTGGGAATTGAACCCAGGGGCATTCTACCTCCAAGCTACCTCCTAAGCCCTATTTTATATTTTATTTTGAAACAGGGTCTTGCTAAATTGCAGAGGGCCTCACTAAATTGTTGAGGCTGGCTTCGAACCTGCGATCCTCCAGTCTCAGCCTCCCAATACTGGGACTACAGAAGTGCGCCACCACTCCCGGCTGCATTAGTATTTTTTAAAGAACACTAGGTTATTCCTTAATGGGAAGCAAAGCTGGAGAACCACTGTCCAAATCTCAAACTTCGTCTGGAGGCAGCAATGACAGCTGCAGGCAGAGTGTCTAAATTCCAAGTTGTGAGTCAGTTCATCAAGTGTGATACAGGAATACCTGAACCTACCTCAACGACCTTAAAGGGAAAGGAGTGAGGAGGGTATAAAACAGCCTTCGCTAGAACACACACCGTTACTACCAGGGTGGAAAAGGCCTTATTTTTACTAGGTAAGCGTGAAGGTGGTAGGAAGATAAGCAATTTCCATTTGTCCCACTTTAATCCCTAGCGTCAATATGAATACACTGTTCTATGCTCTGAGAGCTATGTCTATGATCTCATATAGAAAAAAAAGACAGTAAGTTTAAATTCTTTAGCAACTAAAGATAATTTTCTGACATACTTTTAGTGATTACAAAGGAAAAGAATTCTTAGCCTCATCTTTAAGAAAGAAAAGGATTTGATGTTTCTTATTTCTGTATAAATTTTAAAAGTGCAAATGACAGAAAAACTTGCACTTCAAACCTCCCTATTTTTATTCATGTTTCAAGTGTTAGTCCAACCCTGGAAGACCAAATAGCTAAGGAAAGAGTCCCTCACTACAAACCTGACTGGCTAATTCTGTTACTGAGGGCTCACAGCTACCATCTAATGTGTGTGTGTGTGTGTGTGTGTGTTAGTTACTAGGAATAGAACTCCGGGTATTCTACCTCTGAGCTACACCCCCACCCAATTTTATTTCTTATTTTGAAACATGGTCTCACCAAGTTGCTGAGAGCCTCGCTAAATTGCTGAGGCTGGCTTCAAACCTGAGATCCTCCTATCTCACACCTCCCAAGTACTGGGATTACAGGGATGCATCACCAAACCCAGCATTCTAGCATACTCTTTTGTGTGTGTGTGTGTGTGTGGTACTGGGGATTGAACCCAGGGGTATTCTACCTCTGAGCTACACCCCCAGCCTGATTTTATTTATTTGGAAACAGGGTCTCACTAAGTTGCAGAGGGTCTTGCTAAGTTGTCGAAACTGGCTTTGAACTTGAGATCCTCCTGTCTCAGCCTCCCAAGTACTGGGATTACAAGCATGTGCCACCACACCCGGCTTTCTAGCATACTCTTTATTACAGAGTTCTTCCTCCACCAAAATGGTCTACATTATAAAAAGTATTTTTTTTTTTTTTTGCAGTACTGGGGATTGAACCCAGGGGCATTCTACCTCCGACCTACACCCCCGGCCCTATTTTTTTTTTTTATACTTTATTTTGAAACCGGGTCTCACGAAGTTGCAGAGGGCCTCACTAAGTAGCTGAGGCTGGCCGCAAATCCAGATCCTCCGGTCTCCGCCTCCCAAGTACTGGGATTACAAGCGTGCACCACCATGCCCGGCTAAAAAGTATTTTTTATCTTAACTTCCAAGCCACTATATCAATTGTCTACTAATGACTTAAAAAAAAATAAAACCTCAAATTCACCCCAAGTAACAACTGGAGATTTAAGGCAAAATAAAATCACCACTTTCATTATCATGATTATTTTGACTGAAGTTAAACTCCTGATTATTTTTAGGAATCCAAGGGAAAGTTCTCACCCAACTGCAGAAATTATAAAAAGGTATTAAAGTCGACATAGCACAAAGATAGAAAAATAAAGGAAAGAAGACACACTTAAAATAAAGTATCGGGGCCGGGCATGGTGGCACATTCCTATAATCCCAGTACTTGGGAGGCTGAGACAAGGGGATCACAGGTTCACTGGCAGCCTTGGCAACTTAGTGAGGCTCTCAAGCAATTTAGTGAGACCTTGTTTCAAAATAAAAAATAAAATGGGGGGGACGTAGTTCGGAGTGGAATGCCCCTGGGTTCAATCCCCAGTACCCCCCACATACACATAATGAAGTATCTGTAAGGTCCTTTACAGACCTGAAGAAAGCCAACAAGAGTGAGGACCATGTACCCTCCCTCCAACTGGATTCCTACAGATGCTTCTCAGCTGGCGCCCCAGACTCCTCTCCAATCCACTCTATCCATGCTCCTCAGTCAAAATGTCCTTTTAAAAAGTCAGGATTTAAGTAGATATTTTGCCAATAAAAAAATGCTCAACATCACTAATCATTAGGGAAATATAAATTAAAACTATGAAATACCACTTCACACCCAGTAGGATGGCTGTTACAAAAAAAAGAAAACAAAACAAAAAATGTTGGCAAGAAAATGAAGAAAGAATAATTCATACATTTTTGATAAGAACAGAAAATGGTGCAGCTGCTATGGATACAGCATGGCAATTCTCAAAAGCTCTGAGTTAGCTGGGTGTGGTGGTACACACCTGTAATCCCCGTACTTGAAAGGCTGAGACAGGAGAATCACAGGTTCGAGGCCAGCCTCAACAACTTAGCAAGACCCTCAGCAACTTAATGAGACCATGTTTCAAAATAAAAAGAGTGGGCTGTAGCTCAGAGGTAGAAGGCCTCTGGGTTCATTCCCCAGTACCAAAAAGAAAATAAAACCCAAAACCAAAATCAAACAAACAAACAAAAAACAAGAGTCAGGCAGTAGCAAAGTAGTAAACTGAGTGCTTGGCATGTGCAATGCCCTAAGTTCAAAATCCAATACCAATGGATCAATCAATCAATAAAACAAAAAACTTAAACACAGCATTACCATATGATCTAGAACTCTACTTCTGGGTACATATACAGAAGAATTGAAAGTAGGGACTAAATAGAGATCTGTACATCAATGCTCATTGCAGCACTATTCCCAACAGCCAAAAAGTGGGAAGGACGCATCGATCAACAGATGAATGGATAAATGCACACGGCAGCACAGTGTTCAGCCATGAAAACAATGGTGCTCGGATCCATGCTACGGCACAGACGAACCTTAAAGACACGTAAAGTGAAATAAGTCGGACACAAAAGGACAAATATTTTGTGATTCCACTAATGCAGAATATCTAGAATCGGCAAATCACAGAGAAAGAAACTGCCAGTGATTGTCAGAAGCGAGGGAAGAGGAGAGGGAGGATCACAGTTTAATGAGGACACTTTCAGCCTGGGAGAATGAAAATGTTCTGGAGATGGATGTGGCGATTGCACAACAACATGAATTACTTAGTGTCACTGTACTATCAATGATAAATGGTTCAAATGGTGTGTGTGTGTGTGTGTGTGTGTGTGTGTGTGTGTGTTTCTGGGGATTGAACCCAAGGGCGTTCTACCTCCCAGGTACACCCCCAGCCCAATTTTTTTTTTTTGGTGGTACTTGAAATTGAACCCAGGGGCATTCTACCTCTGAGTCATACCTTCAGCCCTATTTTATTTTTAATTTGGAAACAGGGAATCACTAGGTTGCTGAGGTTGGCTTTGAACCTGCACTCCTCCTGTCTCAGCCTCCCAAATATTGGGATTACAGGCATGTGCCACCACACCCAGCTCATGTTATATATTTTTTAACACACACACACACACACACACACACACAATCATTCCTTTGCTTAAAAATCCTTCAATAGTTTCCCACTGAGCCTTAAATAACATTCAAACTCTGTAGCAAGGTCCAGAAGGCCCTACATAGTCTGACTTTTACCCATCTCTTTCTGTTTCAATCTCATACCACTTCCCTCTTGCTCACTGTGCTGTAGCCGCATTAGACAAAACACATGAAATTTTCTCTGACCTCAAGCTCTCTACAATTGCTATTCCCCAGCTTGGAATGCTCTTCCTGTAACTTATTTTTCATCCTCTAGTACTTAGCTCAAATGTCGGCTCTTCAGAAAGTAGCATTCTCATTTCTCTCCCATCTCCAGCCTCAAGGTACTCTTTATTATTCTGCATATAAAATTACTATATGTATGTATGTATGTTGCAGTTAGAGGTCAAACCCAGGTCTCATGCAGGCTAGGCAAGCACTCTACACTGAGTTACACCTCCAGCCCCTGTATTTTATATCCCTAAACCCTGATTTCCTCGCTTATATAATGGGGGCAACGGCACCTACCTAATATTGAAGATTAAATGATAACTCATACTAGGCCGGGCGTGGTGGTTCACGCTTATAATCCCAGCTTGGGAGGCTGAGACAGAAAGATTGCAGGTTCACGGCCAGCCTCAGCTACTTAGTGAGGCCCTCCACAACTAAGTGAGAACCTGTTTCAAAATAAAGAATAAAGCCGGGCGTGGTGGCACACTCCTGTAATCCCAGTACTTGGGAGGCAGAGACCGGAGGATCCGGGTTCGCGGCCAGCCTCAGCTACTTAGTGAGGCCCTCTGCAACTTTGTGAGACCCGGTTTCAAAATAAAGTATAAAAAAAAAATAGGGCCGGAGGTGTAGCTCGGAGGTAAAAACGCCCCTGGGTTCAATCCCCGGTACAGCAAAAAAAAAAAAAAAGGAATAAAAATAGGGCTGGGGCTTGGAGGTAGAATGCCCCTGGGTTCAATCCCCAGTTCACAAAAAAAATATATTAGCCTTTATTTTTAGTGCCAGACACTTATGCAACAATGCTACTAATTCTTGATAATCTGATTAACTTGAGTTAATACAGGAGATGTTTTAACAGACCCAAACAAAACTCTCCTGATTAGGTCTCATGAGCTAAGTTTCTACTTAAAATTTGTGAATGAGCCGAGCGTGGTGGCGCACGCTTGTAATCCCAGTACTTTGGGAGGCAGAGACCAGAGGATCCGGGTTCCCGGCCAACCTCAGCGCGCATGCACATGCGCGCGATCGATCAATCGATCGATCGATCTCTCTCTCCCCCCCTCTCTCTCCCTCTCACTCTCTCTCTCTACCTAGTGAGGCCCTCCGCAACTTCGTGAAACCCGTTTTCAAAAATAAAGCATAAAAAAAAAAATAGGGCCGGGGGCGTAGCGCAGAGGTAGAACGCCCCTGCGTTCAATCCCCGGTACCGCAAAAAAAAAAAAAAAATGTAAATGATATGAAATATTTCATTGGTATTAAGTCACTGAAGAATTACCCAGTTCTAAAAGATGGCATAAGGGCATATTGTTGATGAGAAGAGTTCATCTTCCAAACAGTCCAAAAGAATACTAAAGTATTTATTTAAATCCTACCTCAGTTAGAAGGATTTCAAAACCTCATTACTTTACTCTGGTCCACAGAGATCTGCTAACTCCCAAGCCACAGTACATTGTACCTATTTATTTTATACATTATATTGTCCAATAAGGTGCATGTGCCTGTCTCCTTCATTAAGTCCCAGGTCCCTTAAGGGCAGGAATGACATGCCATGAGCTGGATGCAGTGGTACCTGCCTATAAATCCAGCTACCTGGAAAGCTGAGGCAGGGGACTGTGCATTTGAGGCCAGCCTGGACAATTTAGCGGGAGGAGACCCTGTCTCAAAAAATAAAAAGGGCTAAAATATAAAAAATAAAAATAAATTAAAAGCTCAGTGGTAGAGCACCTGCACAGCATGCATGAGGCCTTGGCTTCAATTCCCAGGACTACAAAAACAAAAAAAGAATGATATGCCTTAAACTGCTGCCTCTTCTCCCAGAGTGCCGGGTGAACAATCAGTAGTCACTGAGAAACACCTGACTTTACTTGACTTCTAAACATACCCCTGAACCTAGCCCCACCTTATCCCAAGCCAATGTTACCTCCCTGCAAGGTTTTTTTGGGGGGAGCAGAGAATGGGAATTGGAGGCAAATTTTCAATTATCCATTTCTGAGCTGGAAGAACCCGAGAAGAAATCTAATCCAATCCTCTCACATTTCAGATGAAAAAACTGAAATGCCAAGATGCAAAATGTGTTGAAAATGACACAACTGCCAGGCATGGTGGCGCACGCTTATAATCCCACTTCTTGGGAGGCTGAGACAGGAGGATCTCAGGTTCATGGCCAACCTCAGCTACTTAGTGAGGCCCTCCGCAACTTAGTGAGACCCTGTTTCAAAATAAAAGAATAAAAAATAGGGCTGGGGGTGTAGCTCGGAGGTAGAATGCCCCTGGATTCAATCCCCAGTTCTGCAAATAAAAAAAAAAAAGAGACACAACCATTAGTGCCAGAAACCGTATAGGTCCAGAACACAGGGCCTGACTGACTCAGTTTTTCTCTATAGCACAATACCTCCCTTACCTCCACTAGTGTTTGTAAATACTGAGTGAATTGTAATATTAAGGGAGGCTTATCATAATATTAAATGAAGCTTTGCTCTTTTTTGCTTTAAAAGAACCAGAACATAGTAAAGGCAATCCAGGGCAATGATCTTAAAACCCTGAAGATGCAAAACTTGGACTATTCACTAATTTATCAAGTTGTCCCATGAAAGTTTCAATATGCTTTATTCATATAAATCAAAGTATTACAAAGCAGGGTGTGATGGCACATACCTGTAATCCCAGTCCTTGGGAGACAGAGACAAGAGGATCACAGGTTCAGGGCCAGACTCAGCAATTTAACAAGACTCTCGGCAACATAGTGAGACCCTGCTTCAAAATAAAATAGGGCTGGGGGTGTAGCTCAGTGGTAGAACACCTCTGGATTCAATCCCTAGTACCATTCCCCCCACAAAATCGAAGTATTACAAAGTTGCTACAAGAATTTAAGAATACATTTTATGTATTAGGTTTTTTGTTTTTTTGTTTGGTACTAGGAATTTTGTGGTACTAGGGGCATTTTGCTTCTGAGTTACACCCCCAGCCCTATTTTATTTTTTATTTTGAAACAGAGTCTTACTAAGTTGTGAAGGGCCTCACTAAATTACTGCAGCTGGCCGCAAACCTGAGGTCCTCCTGTCTCAGCCTCCCAAGCACTAGGATTACAGGTATGTACCACCATGCCCGGCTTATATATTAGGTTTTTTTTTTTTTTTACACAGGCAAAAAAGAAAAAACAACCTGCAATAGAAAAAAAATATATAAAGTGGCTGGGCGTGGTGGCGCATGCTTGTAATCCCAGTACTTTGGGAGGCAGAGACCAGAGGATCCGGGTTCGTGGCCAGCCTCAGCTCTCTCTCTCTCTCTCTCTCCTCTACTTAGTGAGGCCCTCCGCAACTTCGTGAGACCCGGTTTCAATATAAAGTATAAAAAATAGGGCCAGGGGTGTAGCGCGGAGGTAGAACGCCCCTGGGTTCAATCCCCGGTACCGCAAAAAAAAAAATTTAAAAATATATATATATAAAGTGAAACAAGATAAATACAAAGTCTTCTGGAAGTAGAACACTTCACCAGGAAAAAGAACTTGGAGGAAAATGCATAAAGGCCCAGGCTTTACTACATAGTTATATTTAAAGCATTAAAGAACTGGTTTATTCATTCATTTGCTCATCCATTCCTTCAAAATACTAAAGCACCTACTATATGCCAGGAACTAGAGAGGGTGGAATAAGATAGGATTCCTGTTTTCCTGGAAACTGTTTTAGTAGGAATGAGACAATAAGTAACAAAAAAGCAAGCTCATTTCGTCTTATAAATTCTCTGAGGAAAATGTAAACTGGGTGATGTGTTTGGGGAAGTCCATAAGAGGTATGGGGTCACAGGCGTGGTGGCGCAGGCTTGTAATCCCAGTACTTGGGAGGCTGAGACCAGAGGATCCGGATTCGCGGCCAGCCTCAGCTACAGTGAGACCCTGTTTCAAAATAAAGAATAAAAAATAGGGCTGGGGGTGTAGCTCGGAGGTAGAACACCCCAGGTTCAATCCCCG